>CM059587.1:37705000-37947500 GCA_030407085.1 Trichopria drosophilae | reverse complement strand
ATGATGGACGAGATCAACTTAATGATCTTGCTCTATTGAGGGAAATAATAATGTCATTTTCAAAGTGGAAAATGATTGTCGATTATATTGATTATCAAGAATTTGCACGTGAAGTATAAAACAATTATACAAAATAACATTTTACACCCGTAATAGGAACATTATTTTTCGTCCCAGCGGGTATAAAATTCGATTTTATGTCTCCGATTTGTGGGCTGGTCAGTGGGGAATTCCTATCTTAACCATGTAATTGTCAAAGGCGTAAAATGTTATTTTAAAACAGGGCGGAAAATCGGTTTTTGCGCCCGCTAGGACGAAAAAGCATTTTAAACGTATTTGAGGTTATTTTATTTATTTTTAATCGTTTCCGGTGTGAAACGTTCACTCAAAATTAAAAGTACCTATTTCTCAGAAATAAAGTACAACCTCCAAACTGTAAACTAACAAAAAATGGAAAGTAGGGGTCAACATGATGTTAGAATAATATCTTACTTTGTTTACAAATTGAATGGTGACCGATACCGCGGAATAAATCTATATATTTGATTATTTGTGGCTTAACAATGTTCAAAAATCAAAACCTTTAAATGACCTACTACAAAGGAGTCTTTGATTATTTTGGATTTGAGCATCAAAACCTGGTATACCTTTTCTTCCAGAATCAAAACAACTCTTGTAGGCAATTTAGAAAATTCAGTTTGCTTATTTTAGTTACTTAATTATGCAGTTTGCAGGTATATCCATTAAACAAGCTTTTGTTTCATGTAATAAACTAATAAAAAAATAATTTGCGCGTTAACTCTCTCTCAGAAAAGGATTTACTTTTACATTTGTTAAGTTTATATATCATTGAATGTTTTGCATGTCAGCAACTCGTGAAATTTATTTCTATTGCTTATCGACACTGATTAACGATATACGGTGATTCACAGCGCAATGGCATTATCTACTTTTCACACATTACAAATGATACCCGATTCCCGTATATATAATGAAAACGATTGTGATTTTGCCACATTCTAATCGGTACTGTCAAAAGCGAATTTTCGTACGTCTGTGTGCCTTGCATCACATCGGTACGAATAGGACCAAAAAATACAATAATTATTTGGCAAAAAATTAGTGTACATTTCTTACAAATTTTATAGTTTCTTTGTATTATATTTCAGCCTCAATATGGCAATCCTCACACCTTTTTGGTGGGGCGACCTTCTAAGTTTCGTTGTGCTCGCAATTTTCCTCCTACATTTATATATGTCGCGAAACTATAATTACTGGAAGAAAAGAGGAATTAAAGGATTCAAACCACAACCGATTTTTGGAAATTTCGCACCATGCATTTTCGCGCAGAAAACACCTGAACAATTTTTGCGCGAACTATACTTTTCTGGCAAAGGAGAGCAATTTTTAGGCTACTACGTACTCGACCGACCTCATATGATGCTACGAGATCCAGAATTAATAAAACATGTTCTGGTGAAGGACTTTAGCAACTTTACTGAAAGGTACCTGTCCGGTGCTAAGAATGACGTCATGAGTGCCATGAATCTTTTCCTGGCCAAGAACCCTCCATGGAAGTTTATCCGACAGAAAATGTCACCGATCGCGACCTCTGGAAAACTGAAGAAAATGTTCGACCTGATGCTTGAAATCGGCAAAGACCTCGACTCATATCTCGACTCACTTCAATTGGACGGTAAGATTACTTTTAGTTTAAAAGGATTCATTTAACAAATCAATTCCTATAATTCATAAATTAAAAAACTCAATATTTGTCTACTCTTTTAGTTAAGCAACTAAATTACTACTATATGTATATGAAGTTCAATGTCTGAGGCTGAAACTATCGACTACCCGTTGGAGCTGAAATAGATTGTTACACATTTTTGTAATGATGACAATTTTGTGAAACAATTGGCCGGCCAATAGCTTTAGCCTCATGTCTCTGTAGAGTTGACTGCACAACTATTACAAATGTAAATAAGTAAACTGATAATTAACTGATAAAGCAAACATTATTTACTATAGGAACAACTGTCGTGGCTTGATCTATACATAGTAATAAAAAATTCACGTTATTTAAGTGGCAAAAACTATTAGAAACTGAACTTGTATTGCATAATGCATAAATCGATTTATTTGACCATGTTTAAAATTATGGCAATAAGTAGTTAAAAATAGTAAATTTCTATGATTAAAATTTTAGGTAATGGTCGCGCAATAGAAGTAAAAGACATTTGCGGTATGTTCACTACCGATCTCATTGGTACCACAGCTTATGGAATGAGATTTAATTCGCTTACCAATCCTGATGCAGAATTCAGGAAATATGGAAAAGCTGTATTTAGAAATAGTTACAAACGTTACCTTGATTTCCTGATGATGATGTTTATGCCACAATTACTAAGTCCTATGCATGTGAAATGGTTTGATAAGCGACCTGCAACATTTTTGAAAAAAGTATTTTGGGATGCCATTAACCAACGAATGAAATCTGGAGAAAAAAGGGCCGATTTGGTAGATGTGCTTGTAGAATTGAAAAAAAGCCAAGATAATGATCCTGACAAAAATTCATTCAGTAAGTACGAATTTTGATAAACGTTTTGAATAACCCAACAAGCCAGTGTAAAATCTTATTATTTTCGTAGAACTGGAAGGAGATGCTCTGGTTTGTCAAGCTGCGATTTTCTTTACTGGAGGTTTTGATACATCATCCGTTACAATGACATTTGCTCTTTATGAAATAGCAAAACATCCTGAAATTCAGGAGAGGCTACGAAAAGAAATTTTAGATGCTATTCACGAAAATGGTGGACATATAACTTATGAAATGGTAAGATAATATTTATTTGTATCCGCTGAAATCCATATCATTCTATTTCAATTCATTGGATATTTCGAGTCTGAAAGGAGTAACTAATTAAACCATAAGCTCATTTCGAAAATTACCTGCTATTTTATAAAATAGTAATAGAGTAAGATGGTATTACGATGAAATTAGTTTTGATTAACATTTTTGTGTTGAAATAACATATTTTAAGAAAGTGAGTAACATTTCGAAATGACAAAATATATTAATGACGTGGCATATGATTGAATTAGAATTAGGATAAGAATAACTGCAATATTATGAGTTATTAGTGTGAATGAATTATATATAATAAAAAGAAAGAAATTTGGTCGAAATTAAATATATACCAAGGTTTTTCTATATCGATAATTTATCCAATAAGCAAAAAGAAATGTTGAAATATTCAAAAAGAGTACTTCTTGAATGCTTTTATGAAAGAAGAATTATAGAAGAATTCTTTGTGAATGCTTAAAAAAATAACGAATGTCCGCTTTAGTGATTAAATTAAGACTTAGATTCGAATGCTTTTTTTAAACGCATTTTGTAAAAATGTTCTTAACAAACCATAACTAAGTGTTCATAAAGAATTCTTTTTAAAAACAACATATGCCAAAGAATCAATCGTTTACCTTATTTTTATTATAAGTTATCTTGAAACATGTTACTAACTACGAATTTACAGTATACGAAAATATTAACATATACTATTGAGATTATTATAAAGTAATACCATTCTAACACATTCAAAGCAGTTTAGATAATGTAATCATTTTCATTTAACACAGATCATCTTAATTTTTTTGCGTAGATAACGACACTTCCCTACTTGGAAATGGTTTTGTCAGAAACCCTAAGACTTTATCCTATTCTTGGATTTTTGGACCGAGTCCCAGAAAAGGATTATCAGTTTCCGGGGACGAATATCGTTTTAGAAAAGGGAATGCCAGTGACATTACCAATGAGAGCTCTACAAATGGACCCAGAATATTTCCCAAATCCTGAAGTTTTCGATCCAGAAAGGTTCACGGAAGAAAACAAGAAATTACGTCCGGCATGTGTCTACTTCCCATTCGGCGAAGGACCACGATCATGTGTTGGTAAGAATCGTAAATTGCTATAACATTTCTGTCCCTCAACTTCGTTTTTAATCTTATTCATTTTTAACTTTGTTCCCTTAGTTAAAGATAAAACCATTCAACATGCCCTATGTTTTTACTAAAAGTTGTACAGTAGAACTTTACTTTATTGTCCTTCACTTTGTAGCGCTTTCACATTATTAGCGGGATTCCCTTCAGGTATTTAACGCAGGTATGGTTAGCTCTTCTTCCCTCTTTCGTAATTCCAGTGTCGTGCCTACTGTGTCGGCTGGAAAGTGCGCAAGAAACGATACGCATTTGTCGGACAACAAAGTGAAAGGCAAAACCCCCCGTAAGACAATAAAGTGAAGTTCTACTGTATAGGATAATGTCCTAAACGTTGGGATGGGTTCCGTTTTTTGTGTATGCTTAATTAAAAGGTATAGTCTTTGCGGACAGCTTTACTTAGCACATAATTTAATATCGCGTTCGTGTAGAAGTTATGGTAATTTTAGTAAAAACACCTTCTACGACCGGAAAATAAATACCGTACAAGTTATGATACTTTCAGAAATATTAAAATAAGCAATAGACATGCATCATATTTGGAAGATTACTATTGTGCGGTCATTACAACATTACAATTATTTTTTATGTTAGTTAAATTCGAAATTTTTCCACGCAATGTAACTAGTGCACTTTTTAGCACATTTCAAATGCACCAGACGTTTGCACATGTCGTCGTCCTCCGATGATGAAGAAATCTATTTTTCTTTTCCGCGTTTCTCTGCCAAGTGTTTCTATCTGTGGGTTTGCTTTCTCTTCAGCAGATTTTTTCTATACAGGAGGCAGCACTTTTTTTCGTGGATCGTATCTTTTTTATCGATTTTAATCGATGCTACTAATTTAGCCTAACCCGTTATTCCATGATTTTCCGGACCAGCACCAAATTGCGAAAAACTGTCATTCGAATGGCATAGCAGGGTTTTTAAATAAAATAAAGTGCTGTCCCAGCCTTTACGACATGAATATCCCAGCTTTTACGATAGATGTCATTTTGTGACAGACAGAAAATTAATGTCTACAATATTGCATTTGGATTACCGTTTCTCACAATTGAACCACCCTTAATACAATAAATATTTAGCATACTTACATGAATCAATGATATTTTCTTCTTCAAACACGGGCACGCCAAAACCACGCTATATATATTTTTGGTTGGACAACTTACGTTACGCTTAACCCTACTTTGACCAAAATGAGAAAAACAGGTACATCAATTTGAGATTAGTTTCTTGTATAAAAAATTTTTTTTTATTTTTAAAAGATATCTTTTGTATGTTTTCAAGTGTGCTATGTCGATTCCCGGTAAGAGAATTGCAAAAAACGATTATTTATGCAAAAATTTTGCAAAATAAAATAAATATGCCATGATTTATAGGTCTTTTTTTAGTTTTCACAATTTTCTCAGATTCGAAACAGATTGAACTCAAAATTATCTTCGTTCATAATCAGTCAATATTTCTATCAATAATATAAAACTAAAATAAAATGTTCTATGTTCTTTATTTCAAGGAATTAGTAATTTGAAATAAATTTGTTTCGTTCCTTGGCCATTTTAAATCTTCCACGGCTTCTAAAAAACAATCTATATTATTATTTATGTTCATTTATCGGGATCACTTTTTATGTATGCGTCTCATTGATTATAAGCCGTTTCAGTGAAGAAAATCATGAAAAATAACAAAATAGACTTACAAATTATGGAATGTTTATTTTATTTTGCAAAATTGTTATATAAATAATCACTTTTTGCAATTTTCTCATCGGCAGTCAGTATAGCACACTTAAAAATAATGGAATCTTTAAAAAATTTGTTTAAATTCTTATTACTCGAGAAACCGAGCTGAACTTGACGTTCCTGCGTTTCTCATTAATGGTTAAATTCAGTTAATAAACGCGTTCTCCCTTTAGTGTAATGCACGTAAACTGTCCACAGTGGAAATAATCGGGTGCCTCAACTTAAAGTGTCCAAATCGTCACGATATTTCGTTTATGTGTCGTTCAATCGGAAATTTCAAAAGGATTGATGGTGGTTTCAAAGATAATATAAAAGTTCAATGAGTTCACAATAATAAAACACAGATCCATAAGGTTTTGTTTTAATTTCCGAAATAATTTGGGGCATAAAATCCGAACACGGATTGTCGATATTAATTTTCAAAATTCGTTTTTGTATCTAGCGAGCTCAGAAACTCTGTTGGGATAAATATCATTACTTTACGACTGTAGTACTGAAAAATAACTTTCGTTATAAAATCTGTACCAAGGCGATCTATCGTTGAACCTACTCCTAGGGCTCTTTTATACTTCAAGAGCGTTCGGGCCTTAAAATGAACCTTTACGACCTTATGACGATAAATATAATTAATATATTACGAATATTTTAAGTGTATTTATTAACAGTATTTTTATTGCACACAGGTATGCGAATCGGACTTCTTCAAACGAAGCTGGGAATAATCAAATTCGTTTCCAAATACGCTTTATCGCCATGCGCAGAGACTCCAATTCCAATGGAATTTCATAATTTGAATCCATTTACGAATCCTTTGAAGCCCCTTATTATAAACGTTAAAAAAATCAGTTCGATAGCAGGATAGAAGAAATCTATTTACTTATCAATTTGATATAGTTCCATCGTATAGAATGTCATTCACAGTAGCTTTTTATTAATATCAAAACATATGCTGTAAATAATTAGTTTAAGTGCAATATAAAATGTATCATGTATATACAACTGGTAAGAAACCAGATTTGAATTACAATTAAATCAATTTACATATATAGAAACGTTGTAAATATAGATAGTAATAAATTTGTTTTTTATACGAATGTATTTCTGCGAAATTATTATTTCAACATTTATCTTTTATCACTTTCACTTTCCAACTTCCTTTTTCCTAATAATAACAGTTCTTCATCACGTTTATGGTGAAGTACTCCGAAACTGCAAAGCTCCGTTCTTATGAAGATGGAAATGAAAACGATTTTCAATTCTACTTATGGTAAAATTCTAAAGAAATTATTTACAGACGACCCTCTCAATAGAGCCGCTCTCAATAGTTTCGCTTCCCCGGTTTGTCGAGCGAGCTTGTTCCCCTTCTATTGATCTGGAATGTTTTTCTCTCGAATTTCATTTACCTTGTTCTCAATAGTTCCGCTAAGCAAAATGTAAAATAGGCGTCTTGTATCCTTTATAGTATTTTTTTTTGTTCTAGGCTTGCAATATAGAAAGTGTAATACCAAACACACAAAAAATTAATATAATACTGATAGTATACAATATAGTAATATTAATTAATAATGAATTTAAACTAATGTTATATGAACAAGTCACCTCATAACCATTAAATAAATAAAACACTCTCAGGGTCATGTTTGGCGTACCGTAAATTGGGGTAAAGTCGGCTATTCGATAAACTATTTTAAAATATTTAATTATCCTTTTTCTAGAGAGAAAAGTCGAAGATGCGCAATTGTTTTAGTTAGTAGGAATGTCAAACTTTCATTTACAGTTTATTTGACTCAAATTTATCGATAAGTTTTAATAAAAACGTCGTTTATGTGTAACTGTATATTTAACCTCTAAAGTAAGTAGTGTGAAAATAGCACTTGTAAATAACTGTAACAATTTTTTTATGTAAAATCAAACTATGTATCGCATATCCTATATCTCTAACCTAATTTACGATCAAAAATGAACTCAATAAGATCATTAGATATCGCAAAATATCGGTTCCTCTAAAAACGTACCATTTGTAGGGAAAAGTCGGCCAGGGGCGAATTTATAAAACAAAGGCGGATTCTTGTAGATCGTTCAAATATTCAACGGAAAAATTACAGAAAGCAATACGAGAAGCACAGAAACGTCAAAAATCAATGATACAAATTTCAAAATTAAAAATGGCTGAATCAACATGGCGCCATACCGGGTCCGACATTTCGAATTTCGAAAATCTGAGAACGGATACATAATCAGCGGCATTAAAAACACCCCAGTACCAATTTTCATGTAAATCCAATCAAACTTCAGATTTTGGCCTGGTCATATTTCATCCGCCATTTTGAATTACGAAAATCTGATGACATATTCTTAATCAGCGGCCCGAAAACCCTCAAATACAGAGTTTCATCGAAATCGAATTAAGCTTCGGATTTTCGTCTGCCATATTGGATCAGTCATTTTGAATTTTGTCATTTTTACAACATATTCGTAATTAGCGGCCTCGAAAATCCCCGAGTACAAGATTTCAATCCATCATTGACATAGATATTGATTTACCTACATGAAGAAAATTATTTACAGGTAGGACACTGACAGTCCCACTATGCCTCAAAGGGTTAAAGAGCGGTTTTCACAGATAGAAATTTATGAGATAGCCATATTTTATTTCCAAACGTGTTAGAAAATTGTTTTGTTTTATTACAATAGCTTACTTTTTCCATGTATGACGATAGCCGACTTTACCCCGCATTTGGGGTAAAAGTCGGCGATGACAAAATAGTATATACCGTTAATTCTAAGAAGTAATTTTCTTTTCTATTATATAGATCTTAAAACAGAGGAGTTAAAGATTACATATTAAAAATACCAATAATTATTTTAAGTTTTCTTATGAGGATTTAAGCAAAAAACCATGAAAAATAGCCGACTTTACCCCAATTTACGGTACCGGCATTATTGCGAGAAAGCGCGAAACATTTTCCGCGGACGAGTACACAGTGAGGGAACCAAAATTGCCAATGTTCTTGGAAAAACATTGCCCCTTTCCGCGTTGTCCGGAAGTATTGAGAGGGTTTACTGTATTTATAATATTTCAGTGCATTCTTAATTTACCTTAGACTATATTAGGCACTCTATACTGTATGTACACTCAGTTACTAACCATTGGATCTGATATTCTATAGTCACCTAATGGCGATTCATAACTTAAGGACCACTTCAATTACCACATATTCTTCTTACTGCAGTGTCACAGTTACGCAATTAATTGTATATAAATATTAAACGCTATAGCTTCTTTATCTTTTTCGATGATCAATACAGTACCGATTCTCGAATAAAAATCGAATTTAGCTATCAAGTGGATAATTTTTTTTCAACTTATTATCGAAATTTTTTTGGTCAATTCTTAGTTTATGTCTTGTTTAATAACAATATTATAATGGTCCCCAACATTTTCAAGTTTGAATAGAGAACTTGCATGACTTTTAAATTTAATTTAAATCGAAAGATAATTATTAGAAATGAAAAGTTACAACACAGTTTTGCAATTTTCGAAGTAATTATTTAGATATAAATGATTAAAATTTGCCGAAAACTGAACGTCGGTTTGAATGGATGTCACGTGACTATGACGAAATAGTCGGTAAGGTGGCGTCGCTGACGGCATTGCAGTGGAACTCCATTGCATTGTATATAGATATACATATACGTTATATGAATGTACAAAACGTCAAATAAAGTTATGTTTACATTTTGAAATACGTAAACGGATTTTTTACAATGTAAACATTTTAAATATGAAAGGAGAATTATAAAAGGGAAAAGAAATTTTACAAATGAGAGGAGACAACGACAGAAAACAACAATTATTAGATAAGTATACACAATTAGTCTGATAACCAGAACAAAGTTATAATAATTTTATATACACTTTTATAATATATTAGTATTAGTATTAAAAATTATTATAAACTATTATAACTTTGTTCTGGTTATCAGACTAATTGTGTATACTTATCTAATAATTGTTGTTTTCTGTCGTTGTCTCCTCTCATTTGTAAAATTTCTTTTCCCTTTTATAATTCTCCTTTCATATTTAAAATGTTTACATTGTAAAAAATCCGTTTACGTATTTCAAAATGTAAACATAACTTTATTTGATGTTTTGTACATGCATATTACGCATATGTATATCTATATACAATGCAATGTAGTTCCACTGCATTGCCGTCAGCGACGCCACCTTACCGACTATTTCGTCATAGTCACGTGACATCGATTCAAACCGATGTTCAGTTTTCGGCAAATTTTAATAATTTATATCTAAATAATTACTTCGAAAATTGCAAAACTGTGTTGTAACTTTTCTCGTTTAGTCATAATTTATCAATTTTAACTCTTAATTTGTGAAAATTCCATACCATGCAAGTTCTCTATTAAATATAAATATAAAAAAAATTAAAATTCTCGACATTATAGACTGTCAGCGTACTGAAACCAATGAAACAAACAAATATCTTATACTTATTAGAAAATACATCTTTCCCTCATAGGAATCATACTCTTGTCAAACAATTTTATCAGGGAATGATGATGAGTGAATGACGAAATGAAACAAAATTGCCAGAAGCTTATAAACATAACCCTTACCTTACTTTCGTACGAACTGTGTACATTACTTCATCACTACCGGAAACATACAAATATGCTATGTTTTATGTTTTTTAAATAAAAAAGTGCTTGCCTTTTGATTATAATACATGAGGAAATGACTTTAAAAAATGTAATATTCAAAAAAGTTGTCAAATTAGTTTCAACAAAACATCTGTTCTTCAACCACCCGCTATAATGTATGTTGCCAAGGCTAATATTGCCAACTAAAAAAATGCAGTGGAGCTTGATAAAGCTGCAAATTTTGCTCCAATCACACTATTTTAAAACGATGAGGGAATTATCGATTTTGTACGGACAAATTTCGAATTATATTTAAAAATATTTCCAATCGCATTTTTTAAACTACAAACTCATGTAGGACAGTCAATACTATCCTATATGAGAAAAAAAGATGACAAACAGTAAGTAAGGAGTTTTACTAATAAAGTAAATGATTCTCTTCGAATTTAGCACTTGGGACATAGTGAGGGATTTTCAGGGTACTTTCTTGAATTTATCTTTTTTGTTTATCATATAAAAAATTAATTTTTTTCATAAATTTGTACATCTAGTACAGTAGTTTAATTAATAAAAAAAGACTTTTCGTTATTAAGGATCCTGGTTTGTAAAAGTCAAGGACATCAATTTCGATTTTTGTTAGAATCAGCCTAGCTCTATCTACATTATTGCATAATATAACTTATATCTAGCGTATATCTCAAAATATATTACAATTTATTGAAAAACAAATATATATTTCATTTTATTTTATTTAAAAATTAGTACGTGCTTTGCAGTGCCGAAGTCACTTGCTGTCGCATCCGATTTATCATGTACAGGATTCCATCGGAAGTTTATGTACAATAATACCAACGTAGAACATCATCATCTGAACCCTGCCAACTTTATCAGCAACACACATACGTTTTTATTCAAACTTAAATCGAAAACTATATAAATGTTTACCAAGACGACGAATTAACATTCTTGATCACGTCAGTTTCTACGATATCTACGAAGTCCTTGACTCCTGGTGGTCGAACCGACATGCCGATGCTGGCGCCATTCTCGTGCCATTTTGCTTTTAGCTGAACGCAGCAACCTTTCGCTAATTTAAAAAACAAAACGTGCTTGAATTCAGAGACTAATGAATTTTATATGTTGAAGATAGATTTTAATTAGTACCTAGGAGTCCTCTTTCGTGTGCAGCTGCTAGTTGATTAACGACTCGCCTCTCTACTTCATATTTGATCGACCGTGCTCCGTAATGTGCATCATATCCATCGGCAAGCACTGCCATCACTTCACGATCCCACTTCAATTCGATTTTATGCTTATCGCGAGCTCGACCTGCCCATGCATCTAATTCTCTCGCTACTAATTTGATTAGTTCAGCTCTAGAGAAGGGTAAAAAATAAACTATCTCATTTATTCTTCCTAAGAACTCGTCTCTACGAAAGTGTGATTTCAGAATCGGTCGCACCTACAAATTCAATGTTACTTAAATACCTTTACTTTCATTTATGCGCTACAGAAACTTACAACTTGATCCTTAAAATTCCTTGAAATTTCAATTTGTTCTGGTTCTTGATCCTCGGATGCACCACTGTCTAGTCTCTTCGTCAACAATCTTTCGGATTCGCTTCTTAGTTGAATAGCGTGGTCCGCGATCTCTTCGCTAGCCAAATTCGACGTCATAATAAAAATTGCATTTTTGCATTCAATCGTCTTTCCTTTCCCATCTGTTAACCTTCCCTTAATAGTAAAAATATCCACAATATTACGAAATAAACTCCCATTTTGGCTTTGATATTAATAAAAAACTGGAAATGCAACAAATTCGTAAACAATGATCATAAATAATGGATTAATATTAATATTTTATTGAAAATTACCTAATCTACTATTTTCAAGACTGCTCTTTAGATTGGTGCAGTTATTACATTTGAATGTTCACTAAAGCCAACATGTCGACTTTTAAGTATAAAATACATGAATCTGAAACTAGCCCACACTTTCCAGCATACACTTTTATAATTTATCTTTTTTTTTATATTAAGCCTATTACGCCTGCATTTTAAGTATTTTTTCATAAATTTAGTGTTGTATATGTCTTTAATTATTAGAGCCCCCTGAGGTGTTCATACGCTATTAGTCTTTGGTACGCGAGGGCTGGAAAGAATGGGCTAGTTTCAGTCTCATATATAATACGGAAGATTTAAAAAATCCTTTTTTTTTCGTTAACATTTTCCATATAAAAAATATAATGGAAATCATTTCGGGTTTCAACCAAAAGTGCATAAGTTGTTCGCTATTACAACATTCGATTATTAAAAACAGCGGATGCAATGTGCCCTACCAAAGGACACTTCACAAAACATATGGAAAATAGATCCCAGTCGATTTGGCTGAAATTTGAATACGATAAAATAAAATAAAAAATATAATAATGGCTAGTTTCCGAGATATTCGAATTGAAAGAATAGAATAATGGGTAATTAATTAGGTTTATACATTTGCTAAGGCTTTAATTTTCGACCGATTTATAAATTAATATATTCTTAAATAGCTTTTTTTGGTGATATAAATAATAGAAATTAAAAAAGGTTGAGTTCAATAAAAATTTAAAAATTAGAGGAAGAGGAAAAAACGTCGCTAAATATTTATTTATTATTTATATTACAAAAAAAAAACTCCAAATTATTGACCCTTGTTTGTTTTTTTCCTGTTCCTCTAATTTTTAAATTTTTATTAAACTCAAACATTTTTAATTTCTATTATTTATATGACCGAAAAAAGGCTATTTAAGAATATATTAATTTATAAATCGGTCGAAAATTAAAGCCTTCAGATGTATAAACCTAATTAATTACCCATTATTCTATTTTTTCGATTCGAATATCTCGGAAACTAGTCATTATTGGTCTTTCAGCCTATGAGAACATTTGATCAGGACCATTTTATCTACATCATATTCAAATTTCAGCTAAATCCAAATGTTTTGTGCGGGGTCCTTTGCAAAACTCCGGTTTCGAAACAAATTGATTTATAACACTATATTTGTCAGATAGCTACTAAGTCACTTTCAAGTCAATATTTTCCAGTTCAGAATAAAGTACGAAATTCGGGAAAAATCGTATAACTGAGATAGCTTAAATTATTACTAAGACAGCTTATAGCTACATTAGTAATTTAAAAGATCCCGAACCTTTAAATAAAGTATAAAAAAGCTGTAATACTCAAGCCTTTCTACTTTTGAGTAACTATTACATAAATCGGCAACAATTATGTTTCATTAACCCTTTGAAGCATACATTTCTCTTTACGTTGAATTGACTTGAAATTTGCTACTCGGGGGTTTTTGGGGTCGTTGAGTACGAATCCGGAATCAGATTTTCAAAATTCAAAATGGCGGATCCAATATGATGGACAAAAATATGAAAATCCATTAAAATATCCTGTATCTTGTTACTGGGGGGAAATGAAATTTCGTTAAATTGTTGCGTTTTTCATCATGATGGCCGCCATTTTGAATTTCGTAAAACCAATATCGGTATCGTTATCAGCCATATCTAAAACCCTATTATACCAAATTTCAAATGATTATCTTAAAAAACAGCGTCAATAATGAATTCTTTCGAAAAAAATCGTGTTTTGCTTCGTGTTTGTTTATTTATAAATCATATATAATAAACAATCCTATGGTAATAACTGTTTTTATGCATTCTTCTAGCACTATCGTAATATAAAATAGCAAAAAGACCGATCTAAATGCGTTAACTGACCACCGAGGTGGTAACGTGGATTACTACCATGCTTCTAAGGGTTAAGCTATTAACAAAAAAACAATCACAGTACGAACTTAAAAATACGCATATTTTAAAGCTCATCAGATTTTTTTAGACATTTTTAACCGTAAAATTCCTGGGTATAACGGAAGAATAAATTGAATAAAGACACCGTTCCTTACATTTTTGGGTGTATTGAATTCGAATTCGTGCTCAAAATTAAAAAATTCTGACCACAAAATTAAATTCACCTTGGAAGGTGGAACGAAAGCGCCACCTGACAACGAAAACGATTACTACTCAAATAGGGAGAAAATTATAACGAAAGGAACAAAGAGTTATATTTTAAATAACTCCGCAAAGAGATGTCTTTCGATGAGTTGATATTTAGAAATTAGTTTTAGTTTTTTGAAAGCGATATTATGAAATTATAATATCGAAATAAATTGTTCTTTTAATATTAGTATAGATTTAAATAGCGTTGAAAGAATAAAAACTAATGTCCAAATATCAATTTATCGAAAAATATCTTTCCACCCAATTATTTGAAAAATAAGACGGTGTTGCATATTATGTCATGAATTTCTCCCTATTTGCGTAATTTCTCTTTTTACCGAAAGCTGTCGCTACTATGTTCATCTTCCAAGGCGAATATCGCGGTTTTTTACACAAAAATAGTGAACAATTTTGTATTTTTGATTTTTTTTCAGGCGTAAAACGCGTCATGATTAAAAGTTTGATCAATTCTTTCTCAGAATCTGTAGGGTTCCGTGCAACTTTTCTAACAACAAAAATGTCTTAGAATTATTCAAAGAATACTTTCGTATTTTTTCAGATTTTTAAAATTTTAAATTTGTGTTTTTTAAACAAAAAAAATCTAAAAAAATTTGAGTGTTTTTCTAAATTTCATAGCTTTGGAGAAAAACAATGATATTGAGAAACGCGGGTGGAAGTTTTTGCATTTTATCCGTCATATTGGAAGATGAACCATGTATATCAAAATGTCCTGTTAAAGTTCAATAATTTTGTGCATCGAAAGTCTAAGAAAGTTTCGGATATTGACGCGTTTTACTTCTAAATGCAAAATTAAAAATTGTTCATTATTTTTGTGTTAAAAAACTGCCATATTTAATTTTGCCGTCAAAATTTTTGAAAGGAACGGTGCTTTTGATCTATTTATTCTTCCTTTATATCCAGGAATTTTATGCTCGAAATTGCATCAACAAATTGATGAGCTTCCCAACAAACGAAAAAGTATACGAAAAATCTGTGTACGATTTAATACGAAATGAGTCTGTTTCTTTCCCACTCTTTCAGTTACGAATGCGAGTGTATACGATGCATTATACGCGATACATAAACGCACATTACCTCAAAGAAACGATTACTTTGGATTATCGAATGATTTAAACTCAAAACTAGAAAACAGAACATTTCTTCGAAAATTATGAAATACGGAAAACGATATAATCAATTCTTCGATTAAATTGTAACGATTTTTTTATGATTGTCCCTGTTCGGGCGCCATTGTAATGATTGTTATATGATTGACGGAGTACAGACAATTTTATTGCATGCATAATTAATTTTATATAAATAATTATTATTGTATATGGATCGGAGGTTCGTCCCAGGTCTGCCCACGGACTCGTCAGTTGGGCTATGTGATCAGACCCTGCCCAAGACACGAAACTAATCGTAAATAAATATAATAAAATAAAGGATAATACTCACTCACCCATACCGCGACGCGCAAAAACGGAATCGCCACCGATCCTTAGTGATCTTCTTCGCGACACAAACTAACCGATATTGATCAACCAAGTTTTAGGAATCACAGATTATGAATTCGTTGTCCGATTTTTAGAATTCAAAATGGCTGATTAAAATTGAAAATTTCATTGATTTTTATGACATTGTGCATGAAAGGGTTTATGGGATCCCAGATTATAAATCCGTTGTCCCATTTTCAAAATTAAAAATGGCGTATCCGAAATGGCGATTTGTAGATTAAAAATACCCAATCATTACAGAAGTTATGTCACTTGTTATTTCTGGAAAAAGTTACACAATGAGATAAATTAAATAAATAAAAAAATGGCCAACACGGTTCAAACCTATTGGTTGACAAAAGGACCAAACAGGTCTTTTTATTTCCAGCCCAACGTTTCGACCACTCTTGGAGGTCCTCCTCAGGGGCATCTGACATGAGTAACTGTACGTCGTATACTGTACGCCGTATACTGTACGTCAGTATACGACGTACAGTTACTCATGTCAGATGCCCCTGAGGAGGACCTCCAAGAGTGGTCGAAACGTTGGGCGTGAAATAAAAAGACCTGTTTGGTCCTTTTGTCAACCAATAGGTTTGAACCGTGTTGGCCATTTTTTTATTTATTTAATTAATATTACGGTTCCTGGACTACAATTACAACACTTTACAATGAGATAAAGTTTAAAATGACTGTTGTTACCAGTCGAGTAGTTTTACTTTTCTGTCATACATACAATAGGCCCCGCCCTAAGTTATACCGTTCAACGTTATAAATTTGGCTTGTCCAAAGTTATGCCACTCTCTTTCCCCCACCACATTGTTTCGCTGAGCCCCACTCGCTTCGCAAAGGTCACACATAGAAGCATTCATTGCTCGGATATAAACAGAGTTACGGAAGTGGGGATAGTAAGGGGTTATAACTTTGGAGAAACTTCCATCATTTTGAAAGAACCGTCGGTATAACTTAGGATGGGGACTACTGTAATACAAATTAAAAAGACGCTTTACAACGTCTTTCCATAATAATAGATATTACAAATTAATGAACAATGCTAATAAGCCATTTCACTTGGAGAAGTAACCAAATTTTAAAGGTAAAAGAAATAAAGTCATTCAGACTTATACAAACAAAATTATCAAATCTCTCTCCTAATGAAATTTGATTTAAGAGTAGATTTCAATTGTCCATGATAAAAAGAACGAAAAAAGTGACTTTGAAACCAAAACTTAAATAGAAAAAAAAAAACATTTGTAAATCATTTTTTTTCAAATACCCTCCATTTTATTTTAAGGGCTTTTATTTAAACAGAAGAATCATAAGGCCCTCAAATATCCTCTATTTTAAAAATTATTTTAGATTTTTAGATTCAGACGAAATAACAAAAATGTTTTCTTTGTACTGATAACCTCTTTATTGTACTATCAACTGCAAAAGTTAAAATATTGCAAATATTACAATAATACTTTGACCGAATTGCATTTTCTTAAATCACTTTTACTTCCTTTGGCAGTTTCTATTTTTTAGCGTTGTTGTGTACAATTCTTTATAAATGCAACTTTAACCCTTAGATTTCAGTTAATGTGTTCATCAAACATACTCATGTGTACTAATTTTATTCAATACTCATATACTTTCATGATATAAGAAACTCAATTTAAAAAGTTGAAAGTTTTTAAATTCTACGAAACCGTAGATTATTTTTCCCAACGTCTTATATCTAATTGACATCAAGCTTATTTAATGGAAACTACTAAATAAAATAATTATTTTGTACTGCGACAACTTATATTTGATACCTTGATAGTATGGGACTATATAACAATGATTTAAGTAAAGACTGCAGATTCTTAGTATACGATAATTTTTTTTTAAAATTACAACAAAAATAATAGTAATTTTAGAAACAGCAATCAACGTTAAGTGGTTAAGTCGAAAGATTGGGTGGTTGTTATACAATAAATTACAAATTAAAACTGTAATGACCATTTTTACCTTTCTCAAATAAGTTTAATTCATTAGGACTTCAAATAATATGAGTAATGTAATCTCAGCTTATTATAAACTTTAATAAAGTTTGCAAAATTGTTCAAGATAAAGATAAATTAGACTAGAATACATAACATATTGCAGGAAAACAAAAATGTAAAAAAGGAATATAAAAAATGCATTCAACAAATCTAAAAATATTGACTTAATTAATAATAAACATAATTATTAAAAACGTACTTCATCGAATAATTGCAGTAATACTGTTAAGACATCAGGATGAGCTTTGTCCACTTCGTCAAAAAGAACAACGGCACTAGGTGACTTTCTCAACATTTTTGTCAGTTGCCCACCGTCATCATGTCCGATATAACTAAAAACAAATTATTACAATTTTTTATAATTAAAGACCTATTAATAAATCAATATGAATGATAAATATTAGCAGTGATGTTTACTGTTATAATATAACTTACCCAGGTGGAGCTCCGATAAGTTTTGCAACTTCATGTTTTTCTTGATATTCTGACATGTCAAGACGTATGAAACTGTCAAGTTTTTTTTTATGAATATACGCAGCCAACTGTTTGGCCAGCTCAGTTTTTCCAATTCCTGAAGAACCAAGGAATAAGAATACTAATGGATGTTCCTCGTCTATCCATCCGTTTTCTTTCCTTCTGATGGCTAATTGTAACACACAAACGTTTAATATGCAATAATGTTATAGTTCATAAAATAATAAACATCTTACTAGATGCAACAATAGAAATGGCATTTTCTTGACCCACAATATGATCCTTTAACCTTTGTTCAATAGGAAATCTTCGCCTTTCTTCCGCTTCCTTAAATATCAAATACAACAATTAAAAATGATACAAGATATACATAGAAAAAAGTTACCTACTTTATTTTTTAGTAATTCTTCATACTTTTGCGCATGTTTGGTAAGCATATCTTTGATTTCTAAATCTCTAGCATATTCTACTGCACGATGACCAGCCTCGTTTTCAATAGTTGGATCTGCACCGCCTTCCAACAAAGCTTTCACACATGCTTTCGAGTCTGACAAGACTGCATAATGCAAAGCTGTAAAACCTCTAAAAGTGGCTCGATTGTTCAAACGGTCAGAAAATTCTTCTTCACGTTTCACCAACACTAACAAAAAAAATGTTAGAACGCAGTAATTTCACACGAAAACTGTAAAGGGGTTCTTTTAACTCACCATCTAAAGAATTTAATCCTTTTTCCATAGCGGTTCTATAAACATTAACAAAATCATCGCCCGCATTGGTATCGGCACCTTTGCTTATCAAAAACTTTAGAGCATCTACCCTTCCATTGATAGCCGCAGAGTGTAAAGCGGTCCAACCTAGTGCATGTCTAGTATTTACATTCATTCCTTCATCTATCGCCTGATCAAAACAATTAAATCTGTTAATAATAATATTCCAATGAATTGTAATAAAAGTTAAAAGTACCTTAGCTAAGTCAGGAACGCTACCAAGTTGTGCAGCTCGAAAAAATCGTTTGTCTACAAAAAATTCACCATTTATTGTCAATATTGGCCCAATTTCTATCTTTTATTTATTTATTTAGATCAATGGCTTAGAAGCCTTTATACCCAGCAATCGGAAATGCATTGAAATGTATTGAAAATTTTGAATGCATTACAATACATTTGAATACGCTATTTGATCTTAAAAGTATTGAAAAGGATTGAAATGTATTAAAAATTTTAATGCATGGCAATATATTTAAATCCAAAAATAATCCCAGTTCATTTAATGAAAAAAAAATTTGCATCGACCGAGAATCGAACCTTGGTCTCCCGCACAACAACTTTGAGCCGTAATCACTCGACCACCTCCTTGCTGTAAAAGATGATGCAAAACTAACAAATAGTTGAAACGTGGAGCATTTATGAATTGTGTACATAAAAATAATCTGCTAAATTTATTACCATATTTTACATTTTTGTAATAATTTACTTATCGACTTTTGAAAAGAACGAATGCATGTAGATAATAGATATTCTTGTTGGCAAAATAAATATTGTAATTTTTTTCTCAATTACGCAATATCTTGAAAACGATACGAGATGCATGAAATTTGACGAAATTGACATAAATCAGGGGTACCTTGGTGCGATGATTCGAAGCCACTGTACATGATTCGAGAATTTTCGAAATTTTTGATTTCTAAAATTATGAAATTTTTGAATTGTGTATGTCAGCTGAATCATCGCACATCATGGAAAAATTTCATCAGATTTCACGTATCTCATACCGTTTACGAGATATTGCAAAAATAAGTGTCAGTTAGGTGTCCAATAAGTGTACAAATACATTTCATTTAAGTGTACAACACTTTTTGGACTCTTGTGCATTGAGCGCTTAAATAAAGTGTACCATTTCCGACAGAGCACTGCTAAATATAATTGGAAATTGGTTTAAAATAAACATATCACATTCCAAATTTTGAATGAAAAGTCATTTGCGGCTTTTATTTTTGAAAATAACTTTTTTGTAATTGAAATAAATAATTACGAAATGAACATAATTTTAATATTTTTTCACTTCAAAGCGGAAGTTATTTTTTTTTATAAATTCATTTGTATTAAAATGAAGAATCATTCAGAATTTGTATTCAAATGAATTCATCACACTTTAATTTTTGTATTGGTTTATTTTAAGTTCATTTGATTAAAGCAGGCATTGTTTTGCTCAGTCATGTATTGAAATGGATTCATTCATTCCGGTAATGAACTGTTATTTATGGATTCGATTGTATTACAAAATTATCATTTCAATCTTCATTTGTATTCAGATGGATTCAAGACTTCTGCCTTTTTCGAGTATTTTTAGTAGTTTTGGCAACAATATTATTTATGTATTCATATTTTTGTATTAAAATAATAGTGAAGTATTTTTGGATTCGAATGTATTCAAAAATTTCAAATAACCTATTCAAAAGCGAAAAATTAATCCAAGTCAATATATTTCAATACAATTTCAATACAATTTCGATAGCTGGGTACAGAGTAATAATTATACATAAAAAGCACATGATTTGATACATAATTTGTTAACAATATATTTTATTTCATTTATTGTCGTAGATGGCGTAGATGGTAAATAAAGAGAAAAACAAGAAACTTAAAATTTGTAAACATAGTTTCGCATCGTAGTTTTAAACGCTGTCATTTGTTGTAATCACCTTATATCTAATGGCAAACAATTCCATTCGCACCTAAGCCTAGCAACACTAGCCTGGAAACCAAATCTAGATTTAGCATTTCCTTCATATATTTCACGATGCTGTCTGAATTTGTAATACTGAGAACGCGGTAAAAAAACTTTGGATAATTGATTACATTTAATAAAGTTCAAGGTAATTTTTCGAATGATAAGTAGATCACATTCTCTTGATGGAGAAATGATATACTTAATATATGTAATAAAAACAAGCATTCTGTGTAGTATTTAAATCGTAATGAGAAATTTTAATATGAGTATATATTTATATTTTTTGGAGTATTCTTTTACGCGATAAGAAAAACTTTCGATTGTCAGTAAATTTCTAATACTTAAAGGCAAAGAATCCCATGCTCTTATAATTCTAGGTATGGCTGAAAAGAACATATCTTTTTGAGTTATATTGAATTTATTAATGGACCTAAAGGTCCTAAGATCATGACTGAGCAAGCGTGGTGAAAACAATTTAATTAACGAAACCAACCATTAACAACTACATTTTAAATCCTAAGTTTTGGCGGTGCACCTCAAAAATATGAGAAGTAAAAAACGAGAGATTTCAAAATATAGACATTCAAAAACAATATATTACAATAAACAGACAATCAAGAACTCGAGTGCACCCCAAAAACCCGACAAATCACAAAGCAGACATTTAAGAAAACAGATGTTCCAACCCAGACATTCAAAAACCATACATTAAAAAACCATACATTTAAAAAAATAGAGATTAAAAAACGAGACATTTCAAAAACAGTCTTCCAAAATATGTCTGCATATAGAAATACCTGGTCTTTAAGTATCTGTTTTTTTAAATGTCTTGTTTTTGAATGTCTGTATTTTTAAATGTCTGTATTTACATTTTTTGAATGTCGTTTTTTTGAAGTGTCTGTTTTGTGATTTGACGGGTTTTTGAGGTACACCCATTTTTTATCTATAAACGTTGTTGAAACGGAAAAACTTGGTACTTTTTTCATTGTAAAGCTTCCGTATCGAAAACAGTGCAAGATACACTAAAAATGCACTCAACCTTTTTTGTAGAGCACAAAATTTCCTAAAAAAAGTCAGCGAGAGCCCTAGTCTAAAGTTAATAAATTATCCATGAAAAACGCTGGAATTTTGTCTTACAAGTTAATTATGAATATTTTAGAATTTCTGTAAAATATGAGGCATATTCCATCGTTGCTCGTGGCTAAGCTATTAACTTTAGTCTAGGGCCCTCGCTGACGTTTTTGTAGGAAATTTTGTGCTCTAAAAAAAGTTTGAGTGCATTTTTAGTGTATCTTGCACCGTTTTCGACACGGAAGCTTGAGAATGAAAAAAGTATGAGAATCTCATGAGAAATTGAAACAAGTGCCTTATAGTTGTCGTAAATATACATTATATACATCTATTAGTCGTACAAGTATCGTACGGAATATGTAAAGTTTTATTACAGGAAAGAAAATAATTTAATTGGTAGTTTTATGAGCATACAATCATGAATAATTTGAGTTGAAATTTTATGGAAATTACATAAAAATCTCATCACAATCAGGTCAATTTTCATACAAATCGCAAATAATGTCGAATAGTGTTTTCGTAACATAGTGGGAGTACTATATGACATTTATATGAAATTTACAAAGTATTTGTTTCCAATTCTCGTCTGATTCTCATAAGAATCCTACCTAAAATTTTTCACAGGGATTTCATTCAAAACTTCCTTCAAAACTTAAAACTGTAAGTAATATTGCGAATCCTGTGTAAAAAGACCTAGTCCTAAATTTAACTTTGTATGGTGCAAAAACTATTTATATATCTTTTTATTTAATTTGATATATTTTCTATTTCTTTTGTTAATGCGCCGTTGTAATATTTCATTTTGTGTAAAGGTCCATCTTGGGCCCTTTATTATTAAATAAATAAATAAATTGGCTTATAAGTATAGTTCACCATAATATATTTAAAAAACGCTTATACAAAATAACCATATGTTAAATACAGCCAATAAGATCCGTACTGTGTTTACTGAATGTGGAGGAACTTTTTTTAACAGCTTAAACAAAAGTCTTTAATGTTAGAAATGAATGTTAAAAATTTTTTTTTATATATACCAGCGTTTTTAATTTTCATTTGTTTTTTACCATTATGATACTTTTCTGAAGAGGGCTACAAACTAGAGCCAAAAACATTACATGTTATTTTTCTAATCTGTTTATATACGAGTCTTTTAGACGATTTATAATATATTCGTTGTTGTTTTTGTGATTTTTATGTGCGTCTTTTCAGACATCGTTTTTTAAATGTATTATGGTGAACGTTACTTATAAGCTAATTTATTAATCCATGTAATTTATATAAATGTTCGAGAATTGATTAATTATTTCTCAATACAATCTTACCTTTTATGGAACTTTTGTAGTCGCATAAAGTAACAGCCAATGCAAAGCTGTACAAAAGCAAATGCAACTTTTTGTTGCTTTTATCGCTAGACTCTCCATTTTCTTGAATTATATTTTTTAAACCAATGAACGAAGAACTTTTCTTTGAAATTAAAACTTGAAAAAGTTTATACAGAGGACAAATTTCGAAATTTCTCCCACGGGATGATAAGAGTGCATAACCTCTTCGATCAAGGTGCAAAACCTTCATCAAATTATCATGTTTTCCACGACAGGTCATTTTGGAAATTGCTAGCCTGACCAGGGGGCAAAATTTCCAATTATGTAAACCCGACATTGCGAAATGTCAATATTTTGAATTTTCAAAAATTATGTATGACGGACCAAAACCGACTGCAACTACTGCTCATGACCGGACAACACTAAATTCACTAAACTGTACTTTTGTAACTGCACTCGTATTTTTAAAACTTATTGAGCGACAGATAAATCGGTAACATGTTCAAAACGTGTTTCTCCATTCCACAGAACATTCTCGAACATTCCGCGGGCACATTAATTTTTACAAAAATACACAAAAATTCATTCAAAGAAAAAATCTTTTTGTAGTATTGTTTCATAAAATAAAAGTAAATATATATATAAGTGTTTGAAAATAAAAAAATGTTGCTTTTATCCTGGATTTTTGCGAAACAGATTGTTGCCGATAGGCAAATTCAAATAAATTCCACCTGCCGCGCCAGGGCGTGGACCAATCAGAATCGAGGACTCGGAAAGGTAACCCTAAAACGCCGAAAGTTTCTCCACGAAGAAATATCGTTTTTTTATAAAGATCTAATTGATCGGATCTTTTTCGAATTTTCGAAGCACTTGGCGACGAATTCCAGGAGGAAAACGCCCTCGAAGATAGTGGAAAATTTCCAATTTCCCGAAAATTCTTGACGCGACACTTGCTTCCAGAAACTTCCAGAGCCGAATAGGAGCTCGGCCAATAGCGTAGTGGGGCGCCTCCATGTTGTTCGGCTTTTCAGTTTAGTAGCAGAAAGCAGCGAAAAGACGTGAGCTCGTGCGAGCGGTTATTTCTCGATCTTTTTCTAATTCACTGAAAACTCGTGGGCGAGACAACCCCGGAAAATCAAAAGATATTAGTAAATCGACGAAAGATCCGATTTCTAAACGAGTGCATAGTCCGCAAGTTGCCGAAAAGCGTGAACCGAAAAGACACCTATTTCCGGTGAATTTTCTTCTGGTCCGAGAAAACTTGGAAGGAGCTTCCTCGTGAGCAACCTGCAGAAAGAATTTTTCAGCAATGGCAGCAATGTCCGTAATCGGTATCGACTTCGGGTGCGAGAACTGCTACATCGCGGTTGCCCGCGCCGGTGGCATCGAGACCATTGCAAACGATTACAGTCTTCGTAGCACACCGTAAGTTCCTTCTTTTTTTTTCAGGATCTACAGTACCCACTCAACGACCCATGCCCATCATTTTAGTTTATACTTATAAACCTTCAACTATACTATCGATGAACTCTATCATGCCAACGACCAATTCTTCCAACCGTCTGCAACCCAACGATGCTAACTTGTCTTTAAGCTTTAATTCACAAATTTTCATTTAAATTTGTATACGATTTTCCAGAATCATTACTCGAGTTAACTTCGTCATGTTTGACTCATTTTTGTATTTATCGTTAAATTATTAACAGATCTAAGAGTTTTTAGTCAATGTATTGAAAGAAATCCTTTTTCATGTTATTTACCGTCGATTATCCAGTGGGCAAGGTCGGAACCAGTTATTGATTGAAACTCCAAAATGGAAGATTTTAAGAAATAAAATTCAGAATTCAATGTTTCGCACGCCTTTAGTTCCTTAATCTAAAAGATATTGCATAACTAATAAATTCCCAATCCTGGAATTCATTGATATTCATATCATATTTACTATACCTAATTAAAATTTTGGTTATCTAAATCTATTTATCTTTGAACATTCTATATTACATTTTTTCACTCTTCTACATCAGCAAAGGATAAAATCGGTTAAAATTACATTTAAATCCTTTATACATAGTTCATATAGTAAGCGCAAATATATACCTCTCGTAACTATAAGTACTCCAATTTTTATGAACAAAAAAATACAACTCATAAAAAGAAATTTGTGATACTTTCCAAATCATATTTTACAGATATTTGGGAATCAAGTATCTAGAAGTTTCTAGAACTTTCAAAAGAATAAAGGTTATTTGCTAGTCATGCTGTCTAAAAAACATGCAATAATTCAAAATTATTTAACTTTTTTGATTTTTTATTAAAGATTGTAAATAAAATAATAAATTTATTACAAATTAATGTTTTTTTTTTCTGAGAAACATTTTTTGTAAATAAATTGAAACATACACAGTTACATATTTTATTTCAATTTATTCCAAATAATTTTTAGTTACAATAAATTCGTAAACATTTACCACTAATATATAGTATTTTTTAATTTTATAAACATATAATTTTAGTTATTACATAGACACACTATAAAAAAGAGTAGTGTGAAATTACGAAGTTCAATGAGAGTAATCAGTAGGACTTACTTTGAACATGAATAAATCACCAGAAACAGTGCACTGTAAATAATCCTGATGAATTTTACAATCGCACTGTAATTTTCCTTGGCAAAAAGTTGGCAATATTACTACATAGGAATTTTCCAAAAAAAAAGATAAATTTTACAAGGTTGTGTAAATTTACTACATGAAGCGTACACTGTAAAAAATGTTGATGTAAATTTACGACAAAAACCGTAGGACACATAAATACCACTGATAATCGCAGGAAATTTACCAAGAGCTGGTAAAATGTAACCTATCGGTGTAAAATTACCTTGGAGCAATGTAATTTTAATACAAGATTAGGGGAATTTTACATCAGTCAGGTTATTTTAACATTGACTGCACTGTGATATCTACACATCTCTGCAATATCTTCCCGAGTACATTACATCTTGTATAGACTTCGATATCGTGGCAACTTGCTACGTACTAAAGTCAAATTAATGTTGGTTAATGCTTTAATCATACCTCATTTTGATTATGCGTGTTTGGTATATTCCGATCTTTTTGGTTACTCAAATATTAAGCTTCAGCGTATATTAAACAGTGCCTTGCTCTTTGTTTACAACTTACGACGAGATCAAAATCTCGACATACTATGCATCAGCACGATGGCCCTCCTGTTCTGTACGTCGTAAATATTTCCTGGGTACTCTTATGTACCAAGTTTGTCTACTTTACATCCATCATAACTACGCTCCAGATTTGTGAATGCTACAGGTTTGCAAAGGTCAGCACAAACATCTGCTCCTTCTTTTATTATACCTTTTTGCCGCACGACTCGATATCAAAATTCATTTTGGATAAGAGCTGTTGAGTACTGGTACACTCTACCTGACGCGCTGAAATCAACTGGTAATGCAAACATCTTTCGTGCTGGACTGATGGATGAATTAATGTTAGAATAACATTTATTGTAAATGTAGTTATCGTGTCAAATGTAACGTGTATACCGGCTTTGTTTTTTTATTTGCGTTTAGTTTTGAGTTTTTAGTTTGTATTATTTTGTATTTCAACCGTGCGCTAAGATTTATATTTGTTATATTTATTATTATTTGCGTTGTATATTGTCTTGTTATTAAATTGTTTTTTATTATTTATGTACACATATATCCAGGGACAATATGTCCAAGATATTAATAAATTATACAGGGTGTACGAAAAGTCCCGGGACGGTTGAATAACTTTCAAAAGAATAAAAATTTCAAAAATCGCCGAAACACGTGATTCGATTTTTCAAACAAGCTATCTTTTGAGGGGGGGTTTCGGCCCCCCAATCTCAAGGGGGGCGGGGGGCACGAGGGGGGGTAAAAATCTTAAATGGCAACATGGTTTGAGTGGGGGCTCATTTGAAAGGTATTTTCGAGACGAATTCAGATCACTGGTCATAGAGGGCGCTGCGATCATTTTTCGGAGAGATACAAGTAAAAGAGGTTTTCAATGTAACGTTCAGAAACGGGTTGACACCCGTTTAAGAATATTGTTTTACACGATTTTAAGTTTTTTAATTTTTTTAAGAATATTGAATTACACGATTCGGCGACTTCGAAATTTTCATTTTTTCAAACGTTAGTACGTCTAAGATCTGAAAATGTCAAAAATCTCTGCGAAAAATGATCGCAGCGCCCTCTATGACCAGTGATCTGAATTCATCTCGAAAATACCTTTCAAATGAGCCCCCACTCAAACCATGTTGCCATTTAAGATTTTTGGCCACGTGTTTCGGCGATTTTTGAAATTTTTATTCTTTTGAAAGTTATTCAACCGTCCCGGGACTTTTCGTACACCCTGTATATGTACATACATATTGCACTAAACTATTGGGAGTTTACATAATTGCTTTAATAATACAATTTTTAATTTTTACATTTTAATGTAAATTTACCACGATTATTAATGGTATTTTTGTCTCCAATGATTTTCGTAGGAAAATTACACTTTTATTGTAATATTACTATGATTACGGTAAAAATCCTCGAGGAATCATTGAGAAATTACAACAAATCTGTAATTTCATGGCAGTTATCTTTGGAAATGATTACATTAATGCAATGTAATTTTACTTGACACTTTTCTCAGTGTAGTTCACTAGCTTTACTCTGCAATTGTAATTTTACAGTTGGGGAGGAAAAATACATGATTTTATAAAAATACACAACACAAATGTAAAAATCTTAAAACTTAGTAATTTTACATCGTTAAACGCAGTAATTTTACAACTTGCGATTTAAAATTACCACGTTTAGCGCAGGTTCCATATTTACCATGTTCAATGTTGTAAATTTCATCATGATTTTTTACAGTTTGTGAAATTACCAAAAAAAAGTGTAAATTTGCAAATAAACGATATGACGATATACTTTCACAACTGAAAATACAATTTTACACAAAATAGTCGTTCATAACTTAGTAAAATTACATTGTTCAAAGTAGGTAATTAGCAATATCCACTTTGAACATTACAATTTTACAGTAAAATTAATATTATGAATTGTACAATTTCAACTACAACAGTGAAAGAATCGAGGGAATCATTTTTACCACTTTCAAAGTTAAAATTTCCTCTGAATGTACATAAAACTATAGGATGATTTTACAATGCAGTATTAATTTTACACTGGTCTTTTTTACATGACACTGAAACTAGCAGTGAAAAATCTGTGAAACACAGATTCGAAAAAAGGATGGTTCTGAATTGAAAAAAGTAATATTTCGAAAATGCAGCAATTCTGAGATGTCAGTTCATTCATAAATAATAATTAAATAGTTGAAATCAAATAAGTAACAATGTTTACTATTATTCCGAATCTGAGTCTACGAATATGCGGCTAGTTTTAGTTTCATCTTTTTTACACTGTATGCCATTAATATTTTAAAGATTTTTTTTATTAATATGAATTATGTAGTATATGAGTATTACCTACATGTAGCATTCTTTAAGCCTCATTGTCACATCAACATTGCACCATGTGGAAAATGATTTTATGCACTAACGATGACAAGTCTCCCTGTAACATGGTGTTTTTTACGTAGTGCTGATATATGTTTGATCCTTGATAGACCTTGAGTTTTTGCAATAGGCAATTATCTGAGCTACCTACTAATAAATAGAACAGATTTTCATTACTAAATATGAAGATTTAAGGCTGCAGATGAACCAATCAGATGGTATTTTTTTGCACTACTAATTTTTTTAATTTTCTCTAACGTTTGCTTCTAAAGCCAGAAACTCGCCTGGATTCATTAGAAGAATTGCAAATATGTCAGAGAAAATTTTAATTCGAAAAGATGGAAATGATGGAATTTTATACAAAACTGTTTTTTGGATTGTTTTCGATTTTCGAACAAAAAATGGAGGGCCAACTTTTCCATCTTTACGAATTAAAATTTTCTCTGACATATATATGCAATTCTTCTAATGAATCCAGGCGAGTTTCTGGCTTTAGAAGCAAATGTTAGAGAAAATTAAAAAAATTAGTAGTGCAAAAAAATACCATCTAATTGGTTCATCTACAGCCTTAAATCTTCATATTTAGTAATTATTACTACAAAGTGAACCAAAAAACTTTGAAGATTTTCATTACATTTTATAATTTAATGTTAAATGCATAAAATATTTAGTGATATTGTAATTTAGTCAACGATGAAGTTTGTATATTAGATTTTGAAACCAAGCAATCGGAAATGTATTAAAAATGTTAAATACATTACAATACATTTGAATACGCTATTTGAAGTAGTTCACACATTTAATGAAAAAAAATATATTGCATCGATCGAGAATCAAATCCTGGAATCCCGCAAACAACATCGAGCAGTAACCATTCGACCACACTTGCTGCTATAAAATGATGCGAAACTAACAAATAGTTGAAACATGGAGTATTTATAAATTGTGTAAATAAAAATGTTTTAAATTTATTACCTTTTTCTGCATTTATATAATAATTATGATGCTGAAGCTGGCAGCCAATTTGCAGCAGCGGATTCGAAAAAACTATGGTTTTCAGCCATTAAAATTGCCAAAAACAGATTATTTGTATAAAATTTGTCTAAAAATGTTTAAATGCAAGTAATTTTTAACAAGAAATTATCCATTTCCACAGTTTTCTTGAAGCAGCTGCTGCGAATTTGGTGCTAGCTTCAGCGTCATATAATAATTTACTTATCAACTTTTGAAAAGAACAAATGGATACAGATAATTCATATTTTTGTTGATAAACAAAATTCCAACTTTATTCATGGCTAACCTATTAACGTTATACCAGGGCACTCACAGAGTTTTTTGTAGGAAATTTTGTGCTCTACAAAAAAGGTTGAGTATATATTCAGTGTATCTTGCACTGTTTTCGATACAGAAGCCGCAGAATGAAAAAATGCAGATTTTTTCACTTTTAGCAACATTTGCAGATCATTACAAATAATTAATAATAACTAAATTGTCTAGAAAATATCAATAAATAATCTCAAAGGTGTAATAAAAGTGTACTTGTTCATAAATTTTCCTTTCTTAACAATTTTGAGTTTTAATCGCTATTTTAAGTTTGTCAAAACCTATATGGCGTACAATTACTCGCTGTGTGAAGCAAAAACTGCTTCAAATTTCTTTCCGTACAGATGAAATACTATTAAATTTGATCTATTTGTATTTGAGGAATTTCAAAATACATTTTGGATCAATACTATACAGCTGACCATTCCGAAAGAAATTAATTAATATGACCCACTTTAAGAGTATACAAATTCTTCTTGTACATAATATTGTGTAAAAATTGTGTACAAAATTAATTTCAATCTATGTATATACAATACTTGGAATATATTATATTTAAACAAATTAAATGTGTATTAAATAACATTTTATAACCTTGTAATTCTTTAAATAAATTTAATTATTCCTTATAGATGTATAAAATAAAACTTTATAAAAAGAACTTGCCTAATTATCAATAGGAAAATGTTTATTTGGTATTATAAATATGTGTTAATAAATATAAAAATTAGAATTATTCTAATAAATAAATAAATAAAAATATTCTACTATTTATAATATAAACAAAGGTTTCATTTAATTGTTACGATATAAACAATATTACAATAAAACCTTGTCCTTAGTCATTGATTTCATCTTAATCCAACCTAAAATAAGAAAATGGAAATCAAGATATGGTCAAGAACTAAAATGGAAGTCCTTCATTATTCATTCAATGAATCACCCACCAAATTTGTACAAAACATCAATGACAACTCATATACTATTATTTTATTGTTTTAACCATTGTTTTTATATTTATAACCGTTATTGATTTTAAAAAAAGGTTAACGATATATATAAAACTAAAAATTTATTCAATGAACAATTGAAATGTTTTTTCTAACAAATAGTTTTAAAATAATTTATTTAACTTATTTAAAGGTAGTAGGGAATAATTAAAGTAAATCTATAATTGTTATATATTCCGTGAAAAGAAATTCAGTCGCGATAATATTCAACAATTATTACGTTTTTAATACCTTTTCTTTCTTTTTTAACATTTTCTACATTTTAAGTAGTTGTACATTGACAACACGTTTTGTTACTTAATTTTTCTAGTTACAAGTCAGATGATCCATTAAACCAAGGAATAAATTCATAATTACAAACGATCGAAAAGAAATTAATTTTGTATCGTATTATAGACGCGTTTCGATGAAACTTCCGAGGATATTATTCAATAGATTCAAAACTCTGATACATTTAATCATTCACTTCATATAATTACTTTGTTTTAAATAATTCTTGAACTGTTTGATGTTTAACTTGTGTACATACACTTTAAAAAATCAAAATGAATTTTACAACTTGGAGCATGGACAAAAAATTACCCACTTTCGACACAGTAAATTTACAATGAAGAACATTGTAACTTTGTAACTTTCAAAACGTTACTTTTCATATAATCTTGTATATTTTTCCTCGATTTGTAAAATTACAGTCCAATGTGGGCAAAAAACACACAAAAGTCCACAATTTGGTATATTTCCAATACGCAACTTTGTAAATTTACAACGCAGTCTTGAACTTTAACTACAATTCGGACAAAATTCCTACGGTCAACGTAGTATTATTAAACAAATTATATGTCTGAATTTTAACAGTGCGGTGTAAATTTGATTTTGATTTTTAACAGTGTATAGAGGTTATGGGTTAAATGTAAAAATGAAAGATATATAACAGAAGATTTATTGTATGTATTGTACGTAAAAATTAAATCTTTGTTGTTAGTGACTAACTTTAGTTAGTAAAAAACTTTACTTAAATTTGAACTAGTCCAGTTTAGATCAGATAACGGGTGTGGCTTGATCAAATTAAAATAAAAAATAATGGCTCGTGCAATACTAATAATTGGCTTAGAAATATTACTAATTCAAATAGGAAAAACGGAGTAGAAAGAGAAAGGGAAATGTATTTGAGTTGTGTCTTGAATGCGTTGCGGGCGAATGAAAACCGAAGTGAGATAAAAAGAAAATCTCATTTTTTTAATAAATTATTCAATATGAAAAATTTTGATTGGGCCAAAGGCATCCCTTCATAACAAACATTTCAAGACAAATAAATTAATTTGGAAATAATAAAAATAATAATAGTAATAATACGACTTTATACACACATAATAAACGTACAAAGGGTGAGACACAGTATTACACTGTAAAAAATAGTAATGAATTTTACCACATTAAGCGTAGGCAATTATATGACCAACGCTAAGCGTAGCGATTTTACACAGTTTTTATTGTAAATTTACCACCTTATGTAAAGTTCCTTTTCGTCTTTGTAAAATTTCTGAGTAAAGTTGTAAATTTACAACACCATATTAAAATTCAAAAAATGCGGTAATATTGTCACGCAGAGTGTATTAAATTTACCCATGTACGTTGTAAATTTACAACAAAATATTAAAATTTGTAGGTTATCCAGCTCGAAAATCTTATACACTAGACGGGCCACTCAATGAATTTCGCACTTTAAACCTGTATTTTTCCTATCAGAATGTACATTTAACATGTAATCGGTAATATTACAATTTTTAAATGTAAATTTACAATTAACTTAGAATTTTTACAATGACTATGTGTATTTTTACAAAATCCTGTATTTTTCCCTCGAGTGGTAAAATTACCCCGCGTGGTAAGTCTACAGTTATGACCAACGTACAGTGTAATACTTTTACAGCGCGTTGTAATTTTCCTACTTTCAGCGTAGTACATTCACAACCGTGTCTGGTAAATTCACAAAAACGTTGTAAAATCCCTAACCTCAAGTGGTAAAAACCCTACGCTACATGTGGGAAATGTTGCCAAATTTGCACCCATGAAAATTACAATCAGTTGTAAAATTCATTACCATTTTTTACAGTGTGGTGCTATTTTACAGACTAACTTGACAATATAAAAACGAGATAAAGAGCAGTATAAAATAGATAAACAGTATTTATTTCCAAATGTCTGTTACACTTCTAATAATTATGCCATGCATTTATTTATATCATTTTTTAGTAAATTACAATAGGAAATATATAGATTTTGATTTCAATTCATTCGAACACACTAATGTAAATAGTTGTATTAATGTTGTTGATACTCATAACAGTACTAAAAATGGATAATAAATTTAACAAATGTAAACATACTGGGGCAATATTAAAAAAAAAATATATGGGTCATTCCAGCCAACTTTTCAAAAACATTGCGCATGGGGGTCGACTGATTTTTCCACCGATTTTTTATGTTAAATTACATACTGAAAGAAGGCTCTCCAGCAATTTTTAGCCCTTTATGTGCCCTACAGCCCGAGATACACTGGTGAATTTTCAAAAAAGGGCACAAAACGCCTGTTTTTAAAAATTCATTAAGGCTTTCTATTGGACCAATTCGAACAAATAAAAAAATAAAATTTTCATCTTTTTGTCTACTTTTGGAAAAAAAATATGTTGATTTATTTATATTTTTATATTTTTATATTTTTATATTTTTATATTCTTATATTTTATATTTTATATTTTATATTTCTATTTAAATCATTTCTCTACAGACAAGTTCAATATAGAACTTACATGGGACATTTTCCAAATTGTACCATCTAAAAAATTGCAAATTTGAACTTAATAACGGCGATGAATGTATATGTATAATGAACTATCTATAAATGTATAGACCAATTGTAAATATGTCATAAAGAAATGAATAAATTACAAATTAAAATGCAATAGGTGGTTTATACAAAATAAAATGTGAACACGAATTTGGTCGGTTTTTATGTTATCTTTGATCATTTACTACTTTATGAGTTTTGTATATTTGAAGGCCATACTAGGCTCATTTCCTTTGTCTGGAAAAAACGTTTAATTTCCTTTTTTATTCATTGAATTTTATCCAGTAGAACCAAAGTTATAGCCCTTTGAAGTTAGATCAATTTTCGAAAATCGAACACCACCACAAAGTTCTGCCCCTAAGCCTTGTTTCGACGCAATAATTTTTGTTTCAACCTCGATTTGACCTTATTTTTCACACAAATCGCGGTATTAACAAGGATATTTTTTTTAATACGCATCTATTTTGCACATTGCGTGTACAATTTATAGCAAAGCTTGGCTTTTTGTCAGGTTTAGAACGAATATTTGGATAATTTGAAGGATTATACGTGGCGTATATAAGGAATGCTCGAGTACTTAATACTGTTGTATTTAATTACCCTATTATAAATAACAAATTGTTAACATTTATTAATTTATAGTTTAATAACTTTTTTGGTGTCATAAAATGAGGTAATTTTAAATTCGATGGTAAGTCTATCACGTGGTTTAAAACAATGGTATTTTCTGGTATTCGGGATAGTTTTCGCTGATTCAAATCTTTCTTTTAATTTTTCTTGCGTTTCTTGAATCATTTGACTAGTAAAATAGGAAATTAATGAATAAAAAAGGAAATTAAACATTTTTTCCAGACAATCGAAATGAGCCTAGTATGGCCTTCAAATATACAAAACTCATAAAGTAGTAAATGGTCAAAGATAACATAAAAACCGACCAAATTCGCGTTCACATTTTGTTTTGTATAAACCACCTATTGCAATGTAATAAATCAACATATTTTTTTCCAAAAGTATACAAAAAGATGAAAATTTTCTTTTTTTATTTGTTTGAATTGGTCCAATAGAAAGCCTTAATGAATTTTTTAAAAACAGGCGTTTTTGCCCTTTTTTGAAAATTCACCACAGTGTATCTCGGGCTGTAGGGTACATAAAGGGCTAAAAATTGTGGAGAGCCTTCTTTCAGTATGTAATTTAACATAAAAAATCTATTATACCATTATGCCATTTTTTACTGTTTTTACGTTTATTTAAAAAAACCATGCGCTGTAAAAAATGTAAAAAATTTGGTAATAACACTACGTTGAGCGTTGAAATTTTACCGAAGTGAGGTTAGAGCATAGAGAAAATACTAGACTGTTGTACTTTTACTACGTCAAACGTAGGTAATTTTTCGAACCTACGTTGGACGTGGTAATTTTACAAACGAGTAATATATTACAAGATTTAGGGAAAATTACTGTGTTCCACATAGTAAAATCACTGCGTTGAAAGTGGGTAATTTTCGAGTCCATTCGCAACTGTAATTTTACACGATTTTTTTTTACAGTGTGGGTTTTCTTGTTCTGCCTGGTTTGGGTGATCAGCGCTCCCAAAGGTTTCTCTGTATGTGTATATTTTTTTTTATCATAGATGCCCCTGATGAGGACTTGACAAAAAGTCGTAACATTGAGCTTGTAACTGTATATTATAGGGCATAATTATTAGAAGTGTAACAGCCATTTGGAAATAAACACGCTTATTAATTTCTCGCTTCATTATTAAATAAGAACCATTTAAGTATAAAGTGGAAAAAGTATAAAAAAATATAATAAACGAGTTCCGTTTATTTGAATTTTATTTGGAAATAAGTGTAAACGATTCGTAATAATACATAAAATTCAAGGGTTAAACATAACAAAATTCTGACGATTAAAATTTCAATGTACACAGATGAGTATCACGTAGTGACAAGAGACAAAAAGTAACATAAATGAAAATCTCATTACATTGTGCAGATTAACCTGTAAATGCCATACAAGGGACCCCAGCATTGGCCCCTATTATTTTTAGCGTTACGTTATTTTTAGGGGCCAACGGGCCAATGGCATTTAAGGGTTAATGTAAAATATTGAAAACATGAAGCTAATAAATCTTAATTTAGTCTTAAATACGAAACATGTATAAACTATATACACTTATTTTTAAATTATCGCAATTACCCTGTTTAATGATTATTTTTATTTATTTATTTATTTTGGATCAACGGCACTTTGAAGCACCTTTATACAAAAATAATAACAAATATAATACAAAGCCAATGCCAATACAATAAAAAAAAATTATCAAATATAACGAATAAATCTCAATTTTGGTGAAGAGGTAACACCATTAATAAAGTATAAATAAAAATATAAATCTAAGCAAACACTTTGGTATGAAGCTTACTTAACCCTAGTCTTAAATGAAATGAATCGCTCTTGTCTTATAGACGGGGGTAACACGTTCCATTCTCTTTTTAGCCTAGCGGTCGATGAGAAGAAACCGTAATTAGTTTGACTACTAACTTCTTGTATATTTCTGACTAGGCGCAAATTATGGGGTACCGTTCTCTCTGTGAACAAACTCGTTACTCCGAGGCTAGGGATCTGTCCATGTACGATTTTGAACAGAAGAACCATGTCATGATAGTTATGCAAAGGATTAATATTACAGAGATCGTGAATCGTAGCTAAATTTTTATAATTGTGGTCAAAAAAATGCATAGGCGCACCAGACTTACGTACCACATAACGGATAAATCTATGCTGAACTGAATCCAGATCAGAGATATTCTTTGCTGTGTAAGGGGTCCAAATAGTAGCACAGTAAGTTAAGTGCGGCAAAACCAGGGTCCGATAAAGATATATAATAGTCGAAATGTTGTTAAAGTTTTTCGTTGTTCTAATAATAAAGCCGAGTATTTTATAAGCTTTCGAAATTGAGACTTGTTGATGCATATCAAATTTGAGGGAACTATCAAAAATCACACCTAGATCTCTGATACTGGAGACAGTTTCGAGGGTGTTATTGTTAATAGAGTAAGAGAATACCGTGGATGTACCTGCTCTGCGAAATGAGATACATTTACATTTAACTGGATTTAAATAAAATCGATTGTTCGTAGACCAGGTGACTAGTGCATCCAAGTCCGCCTGCAGATTATTTGAAAAAAAAGTTTCTTTATCATTTGAATTCATTAATATTATATTTATTATCTTTTACATAGTTTAATTAATCTTTTTTATTTCAGAGCATGTGTAGCATTTAGTGGTAAAAATAGAATAATTGGAGTTGCAGCCAAGAACCAAACAGTAACTAACATGAAGAATACAATCTTCGGCTTTAAACGATTATTAGGTAGAAAATACGATGACCCCTTTGCTAAGAAGGAAATACAACACTTACCTTATCGTACGTCGAAGTTGCCTGACGGAGGCATTGGGATCCATGTACGTATTAATAATACATTTCAATGTGCATTTTTAAATCAATTTATTTTTTAAATCTTATTTATTAAAAAGAATATTTTAATATTGAAAAATTTGTTTTACAGGTTCAATATTTAGGAGATGAACATGTCTTTACACCTGAGCAGATTACTGCAATGCTATTTACTAAGTTAAAGGAAATATCCGAAACGGCACTACAGACCGCTATCAATGACTGCGTTATATCTGTGCCATCTTATTTTACACAAGCTGAGAGACAAGCATTACTTGATGCAGCTCGAATTTCAGGCTTAAATGTACTACGACTTTTCAATGAAACAACGGCCACTGCCTTGTGCTACGGAATTTACAAACAAGATCTCCCAGCGCCTGATGTTGCACCACGAAATGTTGTCTTCGTCGATTGTGGATACGCGAGTCTTCAAGTTTGCATCTGTGCCTTCCATAAAGGCAAACTAAAGGTCAGTTTTATTTTCAGTCTTTGAAATCATTTTATATTTTATTAGTAAGAAAACTTTCGCATTACTTAAATGACAATTGTATTTCGACAGATGTTAGCTTGTGCTTCTGACAGCCAACTTGGAGGCAGGGATATAGACGCAATTCTCGCAGACCACTTTTGCAAAGACTTCCAAACGAGATATAAAGTAAACACACGCGCAAATCCAAGAGCCTATTTAAGATTGCTTGCCGAAGTTGAGAAACTGAAGAAGCAGATGTCTGCGAATTCCACGAAACTCCCCATCAATATCGAATGCTTTATCGACGAGAAAGATGTCCACGGTGATTTACAGCGATGCGACATGGAAGCCATGTGTGCTCATCTCTTCAAGCGAGTTGAAAATACTCTGAAGCAATGTCTTGCTAATTCAAGTAAGTAATTTACAATAATGAATGTTAAATGCAGAATCTTGTAACAAGTTTCTTTTATTATCAGAACTGAAACCCGACGACATCCATTCTGTCGAGCTTGCCGGGGGCTCCAGTCGAATCCCATCGATAAAGCGCTTGGTCGAAGAAGTCTTTGGAAAGCCAACTTCCACGACATTAAATCAGGACGAGTCTGTAGCACGCGGTTGCGCTCTGCAATGCGCCATGCTCAGTCCTGCGGTGAGAGTTCGGGAATTTTCTGTAACCGACATTCAACCGTACGGCCTGAAAGTTTCTTGGGATGGTTCTCAGGATAACGGAGAAATGGAAGTTTTTAATCAAAATCATGCAGTACCTTACTCAAAAATCCTCACATTTTATCGTGCAGCCCCTTTCACCTTAACGGCAAGTTACACAAATACGCCACCTTTTTATCCGTCACCTTACATCGGTACATTCACAATCAAGAACGTTAAACCGACACCAGAAGGAGAATCATCAAAGGTGACAGTTAAAGTTCGAGTGAATTTGCACGGACTTTTAACTGTTCCTTCGGCTTCTCTGTATGAGAAACGCGAACAGACGCAAGAAGAAAGGGATGAAGAGGAAAAGCAGCGCCAACGAGACAATAGTATGAACGTTGATCAAGACAAAAAAGATAAAGCAGATCAAGAAGCTCAAGCGAATGAATCTTCAGTACCTGAGGTGAGTAATGAGACTTTTTTTTCTGAAATAAATTACATCCAAGTCAAAGGATTAATTCAGTATGCTCTACAGAAGCTGCCCCAGCTAACACCGGTGACTTTTTTGTTATCGAAAAGTTGCTCGTAGCGAATAACTTTAAAAAGTATATACAAAAATGATAACTTAATTTCGATATCGTTTACGGCTAAATTGTAACCGATAGTTAACTTACGGTATGTGACGAAAGTGACACGTTTTATCACCATTGATTAAGTAACGTGAGGCAGATAGCGAAAGGATGGAGTGAAAGCTGTTAACTGCATAAAAGTTAATAGAAAGTTAACCATTTTTCGGCGTATTACCAACTGAATATAAATTTATGGTAGTGAATTTATGTTAACTTATAGTTAACCAGTTATTGTCATCTATATTTTTGGCAAAATAAGGAGCAAGGAACAAGTCAGAAGGCAAAAAATATAGTGGAAATTACACAAAATTACACAAAATTAAGCCAACATTTGTATGGCATTTAATCTATGATATGCTTTACTATAATAAATGTATAAAAAGGTGTTTATTGAGAAACATAGTATTGTTAGAAATAAATCAAGTTTAAAAATTTACTTTCTTACAATAAAAATATAATTCTGACGAAATTACACTATAAAAATAATTTGTTAAATGTCTACTAAGCTTTTCGATGGCAGGTGGAAATAACTATAAAAAGTTTAACATTAATTTAATAATTAATGATGTAATTTAATAATTAATTCATATTTAATTTTTTATCCAATTAGCGATTTCACTGTTTGTTTTAAATGAGCCAAGATAATGTAATAATAATTTATTCAGCACTCTTTAATGTACAATATTTACATGAAGCGCATATAAACTATCGATACAAAAAACAAGATTAGAAACTATGATAAACAAAAGTAGTAAATATTAAAAAAAAAACAAATTATGTAAATACTAGTTTTCGTAATTTTAAGATATTTGTCTCTCTTAGCCATTTTGTCAACTTCTTTTTGAAGGTTTCATATTTAGAAGTATCTGATATTAAAGTTGAAGGTAATACATTAATTCCTTTCGCAGCTATATAATCGTACGAATTATTTTGTAGGACTTCTAAGGGTCGTAGGATGTTGTCATATGGCTCCACCCCACATAATGATTCCATAAGTTAAAATAGAGTTAAATAAAGAATAATAGTAGTAGTATGAATTTATTTCCTTTCAGATGCAATAATATCCATAAGGATAATACATTTAGGAGAACAGCATATAAAATATAAAAAAGAAAAACGAAAACGAGTAACCGCGCCGGTGCAAAAATCGCAAAAAGTTAATTACAGATTATTATTTGGTGATAATCGGTGTAAAACGATCGGATTTACAAAATAGTGCATATGAACGCAAGATAACATAAAAATAAGAAATAAAAATACAAGCTAAAGCTTAAAACTAGATGACCGGTTGTTGCGGACTGTCACTGTTGCGCACGAAGACGATCCCGCTGCTGGACCTCTCTCTATTATAAATAGAAGCAGGATTCACGAAACGTGTTAACTCTGAGTAGGTAAAGATGGATGGCTTTTGTTTGGGAGAGAGATTTGCTATTTAAAAGAGCGAGAAACTCAAGGTACCGAGAGTGTGTATCGTCCGGGTCTGAGGTGAAGCCCCAGAGGGAACGGCGAATATCCTCGAACGCACGGCAGTGGAGTAGCATGTGCACGACTGTCTCCTGGAGGCCTAGGCTACAGCACATGCAGTCTCTCTCAGGCTCCAGACGCAAGGTGACAGGACCTAGGACAAAACGTGGGGCATAATGAGTGGCGAGACGAACCTGTAGCTTAGAGCGTATGAAGGCTAGGGGGGCTCGCTCCGGAAAGCAGTCCAAGAAACCCCTGGCACACAGAGACAGGTTGAAAAGCAAACTCGAAGATTCCGAGGACCTACGGAGGTCCGAGGCTCCAAGGTCCGCCCCCAGGCATTCCAGGAGATCCTGGCCACGAGAAGACCATCCCGTAGGCGAAAGATCCGACCAGAATTCGCGAGGAGACCGACCAAAGAGAGTCGATACCTGAGTGGCCCAATTGTTCATGTCATGGTCCAGCTGTCCAGCTGACCCGAGTTCCGCAAGCCTGCGAAGGGCGATTCTGGGTATCCTCACCTCCGGCATTTCTAGGATTTTCTTGATCCAATTTATAAGCATCGATGCTACTGTGAAGGACAGAGGAAGGAGGCCCAGCTCCGCCCTGAGCGCATAGCCGGGAGTTGACATAGGAAGGCAAAAGAGGCACTTGAAAAACTTGAGCTGGACTTTTTCCAGATCGTCTAGATAGCGCAGTGACCATATTGGGGCAGAATACAAAAGAATGGTGTTCACAAGCGAGTTGTATAGCTTAAGCATGGCCGACCACGAGTCGACACCAGCAGATCTTAGAATTGCCAGAACGGCGCTCGAAGCCCCAGATGCCCTTGCCATGGCGTAGTTGGCAGCAGAGCGGCCCAAGGCTGTGGAGGAGAGCTCCACACCGAGGTACTTCACTCTCTGAACCATGGCCACAGGATTACCTTTGTACGTAAAGCCAGTATCGTGAGCGCTGCGTTTACCTGCACGTTTAAATATAAGAATTTGAGTCTTCTCTGTATGTACCGTGAGGCCATTGAGATCGGCATAGTCGGCTAAAATTGTTAGTTTACGGCGAAGGTCCGAGGGAGAGTATCCAAAGATGGTGAGATCGTCCGCGTACAGCAGCATCAAGAGGTCGTACGTCAGGGTGAGATCAACACCTCTACATCCACGTGCGCGAAAGTATGGTACAATATTGGAAATAAATAAAATAAACAAAAGTGGACTGAGGACCTCACCCTGGAGCACGCCCTCTGATACCTCAACTGTGTCAGAGGGACCGTTTCGTGTTCTGACATGTACTGCTGCGCCATCGTACAGCGCTTTTAGTATCCTAATAAGCTTAGAGCTAATTCCTAAGGAGTTGAGTTTATGCCAAAGTAGTTCATGTGGGATGGAGTCGAACGCTCTCCTGAAATCGACGAAGAGAGTGTAAAGTTTACCCCCTCTGCGCCTTAACATAATTTGCGCAGCCGAAAAGACCGAAAAGATATTGTCTGATGTAGAACGGCCCTTCCTGAAACCCGTAAATATTTTAGTGCAGACGTTTACCATGGCCAGTCCTCTATAGTTATACGGGTCATCGCGAGGGCCCTTTTTGTGCATCATAGAAAGAAACAATTCGGACCAGCTTTTCGGTAATTTTTCAGACGATAACGTTTTATTAAAAAGTCCGAGCAGAAGAAGAAGCCATTTGAGGCTCAAAGCACGGTAGAACTTGCCTGGTATTCCATCCTGACCGGGGGTTTTCCCTCGGCCAAGGCGTTAACGAAATTAACATTTTGATAACTTATCAAACAGTGGGTTAGCTGATGGGAAGCCATGATATCGTTGACTAACACGTATCACTTTCATAACTATAAGGACATCCAAAAGGTAACTTTGGTTAGCTTTTTGTCAACATCCTGCAAAATGATCGTTAATGTGAAAGTTAGCGAAGAGATATCGAAAATGTTAACCAATTTAGGGTGCATTCAGCACAATTTAATAAACGAAAACGTCACAATTTAGTAACGAAATGGACAAGTGCGAAATTAAACTGTAACATTTTTTCGTGTAGATTACGTTAACTTTTCATGACCGTCGTGTTAGCTGGGATATGAATATTGATTCTTGAGATTAGGTAATTTATTTCGTAAGAATGGACGGAATTTATAGCCACAAAAAGTGTGAAAGCGTTGAAACATCATCGATAATGCCATTTCATGAATTCTCAACAGTATATAAACTCAGGAAATTCTGCATCATTCTCTTCTATCATTGTATTCAAAATTGAGCAATTTAATCTTTCAGCACAATATTGAAAAGATTCATTTTGGCGATAAATAAAAATAGCCCCTGTCGCACTCTGTGCTGGTAAAGTCTGCAAGCACAGATTTTGTTGTTACCGGTAAAGTTAAACCATAATTGCACTATGAACAATGCTTATCAGAACGTATGAATTACGTGAGTTTGTTGTCATTTAGGTGGAAGTGGATAAAAGGCGGCGGAACTCTAAGGATGACGGCGCTAAGGGTTCAGCTTCCTCGTACTCCAGGATATTCTCTTGGTTCAACTCGGTACGCGACACACTATCATTACTTGGACCCATATACGCGAACACTTGTTCACGCACATACCGCTGAATTTCACTTGATTCGTTCCGATACTTTCCCATACGCTTGTCTTATGTGTCGTCTGTGAGATTTGAAAATCAGAGATTAATTATCCGCAGTGTTGTCCTCACTGCTAAAAATCCCTTTGTAAAATTACTATGGGGTTGTAAAATTAAACCACAGTTTTACTGGAGAAAGTTTAAAATCACAACTCTGAAAAATGTAAAATTCCTATTTGGCTAGGTATTGTACCACTGCAATAGTAATATAACAACAAAATTGTAAAATTGCTATTCTCAGAGTGGGTCGTAATAATTACCTATTCTGAGAGTAGTCATTTTACTACTCTGAAAGTTGTCATTTTTACTACTTTAGAAGCAGTAAATTTACAAGATTTATTTAATTTTACTACTCTGGAAGCTGTAAATTTACAAACTCGATGTTAATTTTACAATTTTCCTAGGGATTTTACTACTCTCAGAGTGGCTCGTAGAAGTTACCTACTCTCAGAGTAGTAATTTTACAAAAGGATTTTTTACAGTGCTGTAATGTCTTTGATTATCAAATTACCGAAAGATCAATGAATTACCATTCGATAGCTTATTTACACTAAATTAAGTCACTAATTAACTTAACCCATTAACGCCTGTAATGGTATTTTTTATACTTCATTATCAATCGAGTATTTCATATGAAAATCGAAGTTGAAAACAATTGAGAGGTGCGTATCCTATTGTTTTCGAGGTCGCTCTTCAAGATTCCGAGGTCGAAATTGAGTTTCAGCCATCAGGAATTCCAATATGGCGCCGAACTTTTAACAAAATTCCAAAAAATTGGGAATTATTTTTATTTTTTTTTATTTTTTACCCTCAACCTTCCACCTTGATCGAGGTGTCCCAAAAGCTCTCAGGGAGCTTGTCCGGGTACAGGTGAGTACCATTGCGAGAGCTGCAGGTCGTCTTAGACGGCGCCATACTCACATTTGTCGAGAATGTAGGAAACTGCAGAATTATTTATTCCTATCAATTTTTTTCGAGCTATGAGAATATTGGGATTCTATTGAAACTCTGAACAAAGGTGAACAAAATACTTCAATTTTAAGGAAAAATTTTACTTTTATACCCCACATCATTGTAACGACCTCAAAATGGCGTCAACAATGAAAATTTCTGAACGTTCTAACTCAAAAACTGCATGCTGTTATAAAAAAATGCTAAGAATGAAAAGTTCTTAGAATTAATCGAGAAATATAGTGGAATTTTTGCAGATTTTTGTGATGACATTTTGAGAAATTTTTTTTCAACATTTTTTTCAAAATCATAATTTATTTATGAAAAATTCTGAAAAAAATTTGGTGTATTCACTTATGAATTCTACGAGTTTTTTGTTCTTTGCAATTTTTTCCAAAAGTTAATTATAGTTTTTGGGGGGAAAAAATCCTAAACTATAATATTTGAAATTCATTTCCTCGAAAACTATCAACTTTTAGAAAAAATTTCAAAGAACAAATAACTCTTAGAATTCATCAGAAAATACACTAAATTTTTTTCAGAATTTTTTGTAAATAAATTACAATTTTGAAAAAATTTTGAAAAAATTCCACTATATCGCTTAATGAATTTTAAGAACTTTTCATTCTGGGCATTTTTTTTTTAAAGTTCATAGTTTTTGAGTTAGAGCGTCCAGAAATTTCTCAAAGACATTTTCATTGTTGACGCCATTGAGGTCGTTAGAATGATGTGGGGTATAAAAGTAAAATTTTTCCTTAAAATTGAAGTATTTTGTTGACCTTTGTTCAGAATTTCAATAGAATCCCAATATTCTAATAGCTCGAAAAACATTGATAAGAATAAAAAATTCCAAATTTTTTGGAAATTTTGTTCATATTCGGCGCCATATTGGAATTTCTGATGGCTGAAACTCAATTTTGACCTCGGAATCTTGAAGAGTGACCTCGAAAACAGTAGGATACGCACCTCTCAATTGTTTTTAACTTTGATTTTGATACGAAATACTTGATTGAAAATGAAGTATAAAAATTGTCGTTTCAGACGTTAATGGGTTAATATCCAGTGAGATTTTCAATTCTCCAGATGCTGTAGACAAACTTCGCTCATATAATAGATCAGCTAGCTGGAATTTTAGTAATCTGAAAATTCATTGTTTTGTTCAAAAGAAGTTATGTTTAACACCTACTCATTAATTAATAACGATGAATCGACATTAGTTTCATTCATTTTTTGACAAGACTAAAGTGGTGCATGAACAAACATATCGTAGATCGTAAATAATGAATTTTAACAAATATTTTTTTGCAAATCTTTTTTCTTCAGTCATCAACATTGTTCATTTCATCCTCAAAGGTTCATTTCGTTCCGAACAATTTTTCCTTACTCGAGTAAGATCGGCAGCATAGTTTTATCTTTGTAGTCATTGCGACTATCACATATCAAATCTCCATCGTAGGCAGTAGCTATTTTGCATTATCCAGAAAGGCACGTAATTGTTCCGCAGCTTTCACACTTTAATCACAGCATGTAATCGCAACATTACTTCCACACATTCTGCAATTCTGTATCAGTTTCTTCTGCAAATTGAGTTTTCTGGCTTTGAAAATACATGTCGTAGAAAGGATAACCTAGAATTATCGCAGCACTTTTAAAGCAGCAAAATGGTAAAATAGAATTTGGTATAATTCATATGGGTCCAAGATGAAGCTGTGTCACGTTGCTTACGTAGCAAAATATCTCGCGTATATCATTCTTAGAGAATATTTTTTTCAGAACTTTCCGTCGGGAAGTATAATGTTTGAAATACAAATTTTTAGGTTAGGAAATCACATTACTATTAAGTATGAGAACAAAATTCTGAATTATTTTAAGAGTTTTTTAGTAAATCCTATTTGACAAGGGTAATCTGCTTTGATGTATCTATCAATGGTACTTTGCTGAAAGCGTTGTTCTTTTTCACATTACTCATTGTCTGCAGAAGAAAAGGACACAGTGAAATAGATATCTGCAATAATTCAAACAAATTTACCATGAAATTTCATAGAAAATATATGTAAATGGCAACACGATGGTTAAATCGTTTACATAGTTAACTCCTAAACTGAAAGTCACGGGTCATGAGTTCAAATCACCGAGTACGAACTCGCAACTGCTACCTAATGAGGTCTATTGTAAGCACCATCAAAATTACATGTTATATGTTTTTCTTTGTCTCAATCAAAATTATATTAAATCCACAGAACTTTTAACTTTACGCTTTAAGAAAAAAATGTTTTTTTTTCACTGGCACACATTTAAAATCAAGCTAGGGTCATTCCTAAACATATAAAATGTAGAAAAAACAGCACATTACGACTTTTAAAGAATTGTTCCAGTGCAGGGAGGTAAAATTATATTTTCGAACCAAACATGTTTCTAAACGTAGAAAACAGTCGAAATTTGTTACTCAGGTTATTTTAAGTTACTGATTACGAATCTATCAGAAAATATTTTGAATCCGAGATACCAAATTCAATATGGCAGACCGAATTTGTAAGAAGTTAGTCGCACAAGCTCAAATGAGGTATTAGGGGGTTTTCGATGTCGCTGATCAAGAATCGGTTAATAAATATACTGATTTCAAGATGGCGGGTAGAGTATGGTGGACTGAATACATAAAAAGATATTGGAAAATGGCCATTGATGGCAAATCTGGTACCAAGTTTTGTAAATCCAAGATGAAAGACTTCGCAAACAAGTTCATAAATAGATATAACCAATGCTGTAAATGTACAGTAGGCAGCACAGAGCGAGTTAATACATCGAGTTAAAATTATCTAAACATTATCAAATTGTCTTAATACAATTTGGACAACGTAAATTAGTTAACTAATTGTCAGTAACTTATCTTTGCAGGGTTATCCAATTTTTGCTCGCTTAGGATTAGAATACAACAATTTTAGCAGTAAAAATGTATTTAAGACAATCTAAGGCACTGCAATCCTGGCTATACTAAAAAAAATGTAAAATTGATACAATTAAAGTTGTCATTAGTATCATATTTATTCATTTTTAACAAAAAGTGATAGAGAAGCAATAGAGAAGAAAGTGAAACACAAATTGATTTATTTTTAAGTTTGTAAATGCATTAACTAATTCGTTATATTTATTATACTTGCATTAAATTTTTATACATACACACTTATAATTTATATTTAAAATTTTAACACATAATTGATCTGCCACCTCCAACTAAACTTTTCTTTAGGTAAATGGAGGCAAATTGACGTTTTTTCACTTATTTTAAGTTAGGCAAAGTAACATTTTCTTGACTGATCTTGACTATTCTTGACTTGAATACGTAATTTCAGCCGATTCAAATAACTTTTTAGGAATTCGGTCTGCCATATTGTATCCACCATCTTGAATTTTTAATATTTGTCAATGGATTCATAAGTTACCAATAATACGTTACCAAGAAGTTTATATACATCGATTTTGTTAAATTCTGATTGTCGGTGTAACAGTTAACTTCTTGATGTCCGCCATTTTGAGTCAGCCATTTTGAATTTTGCAATTCTGACATCAAATTCGTATTCAGCGACCCCAAAAACATACGGAAACCAACTGCCGTTTATATCGAACGTTTGGAAGATTGATTTGTCCAACTGATTTGTTGAAAAACATTATTTCTATGTTTGAACCGCCATATTGGATCAGCTATTTTAAATTTTGTAATTCTGACTTTGGATTCGTGATCAGCGACCCTTAAAACCATAGGGTATACAGTTTCCAGAATGAAAGTTTGATTCTAACGGTTAAAATCGTGTGTGTCCAAAATCGCACCACTGGTATGCCTTATGCGCTAATGGGTTGAAGAAAGGAGTTTGGCGCAAAGAGATAATTTCATGCCATGTTTTACCCCTGAACATTGTATTGTATTTCTGAAACAAATTTAGAGTATTATTATGACTCATAAAACAATAAATTACGCCAATAATCGAGACATACAATGTGTATACTTTGTAAGTCAGACAAAAGTGTCATTTTTCAACAACAGTTCCGCACGAAGGCTACAGGTTGTAATAGGCACAGAATTGAGATGAGATATTCATTGGAATACGTCACTTATATCATAAATTAAAAGTTCCCAAAGTACGGTTACAAAAGTTAAAGTTAGAAATTAACGAAAATTTTTCATAAATTCACTGCACGCGACTTTGGACGCATCACACCTTTTTTTCAAGTATCTTTGGCTTTTATAAAGTGTAATTAATCAACCACATGATTTTCAAATGAAAAAAATACAAGTTCCAAAATTACACAACAAAATATTAAAGAAAATAGGATTTGCACGCAGTAATTTATTAAAATTTCATGAACTTTCGTGTTTCCAATGGTTTTTTTAATCAACTAACATGTAAAACAAATAACGGTACCTTGAACAGTGTGCCCTTTTTAATAATTAGTATTTTATAAATATTTCTGTACTATTTAATTAAAGTGAATCTTAAAATATCATGAAAGTCAAAAGTTCTATGGATTTGCCAATAAATATGGGCATTAAAGTAATCAACGTTTATAAAACATAGATAATTGATTAGTTAATTAAATATTTTAAAAATCTTAAACAATACGTGACAGTTTACTGATAGTTGCATCCTCGATAAAAATGACAACTTTAACAGGTGGCCATTTGGGAACAATTCACTTACTACACTGTAAAAAATGACAATGAATTTTACAAATCTGTTATAATTTTCATTTATAAAAATTTGGTAATATGCCTACGTTCAACATGGTAGAAAATGGTAAAATTACAACACGTTGTAATTTTACCTCGCTACATGTTGATCAAAATTGAACCCATGCTGAACGTGGTAATTTTACCATTCGACAGGAAAAACAAAATCGAAATTGGTAAAATTACAACGTAAGAAGATTACCACGTTCAATGTGGGCTTAATTTTGACCAATGTGTGGGACTCGGACAATATATTAAAACAAAAAATGTTACGACAAAATATTTCAATCAAAAATATTATTTAAATTAATTTAATTTTGTATATTTCTAAAAAATTGTTAAAATTAATTTTATGCTTAACTGATTTCAAAAATAATTAATTAATTTTTATTAAATGAAATTGTTATAATCTAATTTTACGCTTAACTGTATTAACCCTTTAAGGCCCGACTTTTTTTAAGTGATACGATTGAGGGCGCTGATTACGAATCTGATGTTAGTTTTTCAAAATTCAAAATGGCGAATCCAATATGGCGGACGACTTTTTTAAAATTTCATTGGATTCACTTGAAATTCGTTACAGGGGGGTTTATGTGGTCGCTGATTACGAATCTGATGTTAGCTTTTCAACATTCAAAATGGCGGACGACTTTTCATGAGCCTCGTTCAATTTTCAAATTTTTCCGTCCGCCATATTGAATCCGCCATTTGGAAATTTGAAAAACTAATATCAGACTCGTAATCAGCGACCCCAAAAACCCCCAAGTGGTAATTTTCATGAGTCTAGCTCAATTTTCAAATATTTTCGTCCACCATATTGGATCCGCCATCTTGAGTTTTAAAAAAATAACATCAGATTCGTAATCAGCGACCCCGAAAACCCCCGAGTAATCATTTTAATGAGTCTAGCTCAATTTTCAAATTTTTTCGTCCGCCATATTGGATCCGCCATTTTGAATTTTGAAAAATTAACATCAGATTCGTAATCATTTTCATGAACCTTACTTGAAGTAATTTAACAATTTTTAATTTTTTTTAACATCCCTTAGCAAAAACATTTTTTTTAAATATAGTTATAATTATAAGATTGTTGTAAATTTATTGCACTATAATTTTTTTTTTTTAAAGTAATGTAAATTTGTGGATCTTTGGCGTTTAGAACTGAAAAATTGATTACATAATTTTTGACAAAGTTGTGAATGTTCAAACACAAAAGTGGTTTCAATCGAAACCGCTGGGCCTATTTAAAGGGTTAAATAGTAATTACGTAATTTTAATAGCCATCGTGGTTTATAAGTTTTGAAACTTTTTGGCTTAGTACGAAATGAAAAGGCATTTCTTACACAATCTATTGCCGAGTGCTCAAATCATACTGATATTTCTTTTCAAATTAAGAGAAAGTTGGGATAATGTATTGTTTTCGATAATTGAATAATTATTATGATAGTCACTTTTAAATTATTTATATACGTGATTATACTTGATTTATTTTTGTTTGAAAACGTATGTGATTTATTATTTTAGTAATGATTATTATTTATCCGAATATTTTTATTTATTTTGCAACTAGTTTTTATCTTGATATTTGTATAGATCATTTTTTGAAAATATTTCATCATTATCAACACTTTGATGTATTATGTTGTAGGTTGTTATTTTTTAGCAATGGGTTTATCAACTATATAAATTGTTATTTATGTTTATTAATTTATTAATTTTTTCTTGTCTTAATGTTAATTTTTTTAACCGTAATAGTTTTTCTGGTAATATTTTGTCCTGTAATATTTTGGAAAGTAATATTTAAAAAAAATAATATTACGATTACGTAATAATGCGTCACACATCCCTAATGTGTAACGTGGTAAAATTCATTTTCTTTTTTTACTTTTCTGGTTGACTGATAGAGTTTCCTCAGTTTTCTTTGACCCTCAGTGCAAATGCGATCCAAAAGCTGCCCCAGCTAAAAAATTGTTATGAAATCTACAGATTCATGTCTGAATCGTGCTAGTATTATAGTTAATACACTTATAAATAATAGATTAAAACACACATTTTTTAATTTTGTGGTAAAAGCAGTGTGCATTGCCTGACAAGGGTACGAAATTGAGACCGCTGACGACCTCGGTCAGCAGTTGTCGGTACCGTCAGCGACTTTCCGTGATTGGAGAAATTCCTTTATCCTTTCACATCAATTTTCTACGATACACAATGATGCAATAAAAGATTTATATACTTTTCCTTTAATCTTTCGTTTTTTCATAAATATCAAACGGTTCTTGTTACAGGGAGAAAACAAAGAAGAGTCGAAGGGTAAAGTGAAGATACGTGCTGTTGAATTGCCAGTCGAAGCTGCCCTCGTAGGAATGAAGGAGAAGGACATCGAGAATGCCTTAGAAAAAGAGGTACGATTAAAACTTAAATACATTGTTTTATTTAACCCATTAACGTCAAGTAGGACACTTTTTTCACTTCAATTTCAATAAAGAATTTCATATGAATGAAAATCCAAGTTCAAATAAATTGAAAGGTATGTCTTACTATTTTCGAGGTCGCTCTTTTCAGTGCTGTTGTCAAAATTGAGCTATCTTAATTAGATAATTAAATATGGCGATTTAAATGTCAAAATAACGCGAAAAATCGAGTGTTCTTTTTTAAAAAACATTTTTTTCTCAGCGAAAGAATATTTGTCGTCAGAAAATTTCTTCATTAAACGTGGACCCAATAGTTACAGTATCAAGAGAAATTTTTTAAATATTTAAAAACTAACATGGTGACCACAAAATGGCGACTCCAATGACAAATTTCTAATTAAAACTTAACAATTGTTTTTCTTGAAAACTATAGACTTCAGACAAAATTTTCTAAGAATAAATACGTTTTAGAATGAGTCAAAAAATCCTCTCAAAATTTTCCAGAATATATTGTTAAAATTTTTTATTTTTCGACAATTCGAAAAATCGAAATTTAAAAAAAAAAATTATTAAACTTTTATAGATTTCAAGACTAGTAATTTTTTTTCTTGAAAACTGTAGACTTTAGAAAAGTTTCCTTAGGACAAAAATGTCTTCGAATTGTCGAAAAATAAAAAATTTTAACAATATATTCTGGAAAATTTTGAGAGCATTTTTTGACTCATTCTAAAACGTATTTATTCTTAGAAAATTTTGTCTGAAGTCTATAGTTTTCAAGAAAAACAATTGTTAAGTTTTAATTAGAAATTTGTCATTGGAGTCGCCATTTTGTGGTCACCATGTTAGTTTTTAAATATTTAAAAAATTTCTCTTGATACTGTAACTATTGGGTCCACGTTTAATGAAGAAATTTTCTGACGACAAATATTCTTTCGCTGAGAAAAATCTTTTATAAAAAAGAAGACTCGATTTTTCGCGTTATTTTGACATTTAAATCGACATATTTAATTTTCTAATTAAGATAACTCAATTTTGACAACAGCACTGAAAAGAGTGACCTCGAAAATAGTAAGACATGTACCTTTCAATTTATTTGAACTTGGATTTTCATATAAAATTCTTTATTGAAATTGAAGCGAAAAAAGTGTCCTTCTTGACGTTAATGGGTTAATACCAAAAATGAACTGCTATTAAATATACTACGTTTGTACAGTGCGTAATGATCGCAGAAGACAAGCAAGAGAAAGAGCGTATCGATGCCCGTAATGCTCTGGAAGAATATGTTTATGATTTGAGGGGAAAACTTTCCGACGAAGATCAACTGGCTACGTTCGTGCTCGATCATGACCGGGAGTCCATCTGCAGAACTCTTGATGACACTGAGAATTGGCTTTACGAAGAAGGAGAAAACTGCCAACGACACATATACTCTGATCGGCTGTCACAGTTGAAGGTTATTTTTTTTCTTCATTTATTTTTGAATTTAACTCCTAACTAGAACAAAAAAAGGAAATAACATTTCATTTTTATAGGTACATGGAGAACCTATAAAGGAAAGAAGAGTAGAACACGATGGAAGGGGCTTTGTAATCGAAGAACTCAATAGCGCACTACAGCTCGCGAAGAAAGGAGTCGATCAAATCAAATTGTCGCATACAAAGAACGACAAACATTTTGCGCATGTGACTGACGATGAAGTAAAGAAAATGGAGAAGTCGATCCATGAAAAACGTTTGTGGCTGGAAGATAAGCTCGTACTCCTTGTAAACCACCCTCGCACTCAGGCACCACCGGTTACGGTCTCGCAGATACGTGACCAGAAACATGTAAATAAAATAATCATCTTTTACTTCTATTACCTTCGTATACAAATTTATTTAATACGATACATTGTCATTACAGTCGCTGGATAGCGTAGTTCAACCGATCCTCCATAAACCAAAGCCAAAGGTAGAGCCACCGAAAGAAGAAAAGACCCCGGGCAAAGCTGGCAACGAACAGAAGAGTAATCAGAACAGCCACGGCAACGGCGAACAGCAGAACATCGACGAACAAATGGAAATAGACCCGACGTCAACGGAAGCCGAGTAATGGTTGGCTAATTGTAAGCTACGATACATTTAACAATATTAAAGAAAAACTATGAAATCACTATCGACGAGTCAGACCGCAAGGTTCATGTCATTCGTCAGAAATCGAAGCGCCCGAATCGTCCTAGTAGAGCACATTACTAGTTTTCCCAATTTCACTTCTTTTTTTTTGTCCTTGACCACTTTCATCAACGAGAAAGACTCGAAGCGAGGATAATGCGTCTTATCCAAACTAAGAAATGGAGCTTTTTTTGGGGAATTTCGTAAGTGCCACAGAGACTCCGCCTTTGTAAGAAATAGAAAAACGACAAGAATTGAGATCATCGGGCATCTCAATTAAGAAGCTTGCTCTCCTTCGTTCGCATCTCTTATATGTCATCGTAAAGAAACTCGACAAAGGTGAAAATTCTTGTACAGTCGTGTGACAAAGACAAGGTAGAGTCGAGCATCAACCGTCAGATTGGAGTAGCAGCTACAAAAACTAGACAGATTAACGACTAAATTAAAATAAACGACATAAGTAATATATCGCTGGCGATTTTATGTATTTAACGGCGCATATCGAGTTTCTTCATTCCATCGTTTGTTGGCCAACGACCAAACTTTGTCGCGAATATACTTGTGTTGCATTTAAAAAGAAAATACTTAAATAAATTAAACTTTCACTACAGACTAAATGCATTAAATAAGAACGCAACGAATGTACCATTGTCTTATATTTATTTAGCTTCATTTATTTTTACTTCGTCTTTTCTCAGTTGCGGAATATTTCAACACATTCAGCATTTGATCTCGCATTCAATATTTACAAGATGAATAGTTTTTCGAACACCTCGGAAGGAAGATAATCTCTGTTGTAACTGTAGAATAAATAACCTTGTCAATTAGTTATGGTTTCGTTAATCTTTGAAAAAAAAAAAGGGTCGTTTGAGGTTTTAATCCGCTTTCGATTGCGTTTTCTGTGGAGTATCGAAGTACGCCTTGTATATGAATGCACCCAACGCAATGTGCAGTACAACAATAGCTACCACCGCTGCGTAAACGTTGCTGGCAACACTCTTCAATCCTAGAATACCTGGAAAGATACATAAATTACCGTAAGTATCAAAAGTATCCGTTACTTGGTAATTATTTAGTGAAATTTACTTACCATCGAATAATATTACTTTACTGACAAAGAAGGAGATGACGGGTAACGCAATAATGACGATACAGTGTAAAAATACAGTTTTGAAAACCCGGAATTCGGATTGTTCCTGCATGAAAGCAAATCTTTGAAATATTTAATTATAATTTGCATTAGAAATATTTTGTGTTATTTCACTTACTTTCAAAGTGGCCATTTTTGTTGTTATTCGGCCTTTATAAAAAAAAAAAGTGACAATTGAAACTGGAACTTTTTATTGTCGTAAATAAAGGCGTTTACGACAATCGCATAACCTCCGAATTAAAAACGAAAGTAGGGGGTACCGTTTGCAGTATTCGATTTTAAATTTCTTGCAGGGATTATTGTTTCCGGTTACTAGCGCCTTTATTGAAAAATAAAGAGTTTTTTTTCGAAAGTTAAAGGATTATCTTGTTATTCATTCGGCCAAGACGTTCGAAGCACCGTTAAGCCGAATACATATCGAAATCAACTGTCCTCAATCGTTATCAATCGATATTTACATTCTGATATTGACGCACCAATGAAAATTCATCTTTCTCTGGGGAGAACGTGATCGGTTGATAAGGTAGAAATCTATAGAAAATATTTGTACACGAGCCAAAGTGGCGCTTACGGTGGTCGAGTTGGAACTAATATATACACTAGGGTGGTCCTTATTTTGGATGTTTACGAATTTCATACGGGACACCCCCTAGAATAAATAAAAAATGGTTTTACTATTTTTTAGGTCGATGTTTTATTGTAAACCGATTCAAAACCAAAATTTCAACTATACTGCTATAAAGGGTATATATTAAACATTTTTTTTTTAATTTTTTCAGAATTTTAGAAATGGTTCTTCCGTCGAAAAATGTAAATTAAAAACTCTAAAACGATAAAAACTATAAATAAACAGAATGCCTTCAAAAATTAACATTCAAACCTGCATTTTTGTATCGTTATGTCGATGACATCTTGACGTGTATACCAAAAAACAAAGCAAATGAAATTTACTGGGAAAAAAAATACTTTCCACATTTAACAGTTATCATCATAACAAAATACCTTTTTTAGAACTTTGGATCATTAAAAATAACAATAATAGTCTCTCATTTGATTGGTATTGTAAACCAAACGTACTCAGGCCGTATCTTGAACTACTATTCACATCATCCATACTCACAAAAAATATCCATTATTTACAACCTCACAGATAGAGTCCTAAAATTAAGTCATAAAAAATTCCACAATAACAATATTCATAAAATCAAACAATATTTACTAGATAACGACTACCCAATGTCAATGTAACAAAGTAACAAATATAGTAGAGTATAGTTAGTTATAGCTTATTTAATCCACAGTTGAATATACATAATTCTTTTCCAATCTCAATAGAGATATATAATAGTAACGGGAGAAAACAACGCACGCTGACATTTAATTAAGACGCAATGATACAGGACAAATTAAGATGTAGGTAGAACTTGATATTCGAGCAGAAATTGTCTTCTAACAAAGCACGATTTTACAAAGTAGTAGAGGGCCTTAAGAGCAAGCAAATCGTTGGAGCTGATTAAATGGGCCATAGTGATGGCATTCGGGAGGTTGCGACACATGGTACCTTGCCGTAGTCTACTTCTTGATGGGCGAGAAAGAGGACAATCGCTCAAGATATGCAATAATGTTTCATTTTCGCCCATATTGCAGGCCGAATAAATTTCAGTGGGATTGTAAGCATAAAAAGTGTTGCCAATACAGAGCGAACGCGAATAAATGGTGGCAGTTCTGATTTGGATCTTGAGTCTTAAATATAAAAGCTCAGACCGATCTGGAGAGAGGGAGTCAAGGCCATCTGAAAATTGTCGGAAAATAGGGATCTGGACCGAGTCGGAGGAAAAATAACGATGGAGATCGCGGTTGCGCTGGGCTGTTGCAAAAACTTCGCAGGCCAGTGATAGGCGTGACTCCAAGGTTGCCACCGACAGGTCGGCTCACAAATCGTCAGAGGAGGGCGCACCCACGACTAATCTCAGATGGGTAAACCAGTTAATAGCTGGCTCATCCATACCGCCCGTACTGAGTCCGTACAACCTAAATAGGCCCATACAGGCCTAGCTAGCCGATGGCTGGCGCAGAAACTTCAGTACTACCCAGACAGCCAGATCTACTGCATATTGCCGCATATAAGGGAAAAGTCAGGCGGCGAACATGTCTTCAGAAATACGGATTATGCGTCGTCACACAGACAGCAAATTTGCTGGAAATTCTCACTTTCCGACTAGTCTGCGGCGATTCTGACGCATTTCTGCCGACGAGATTAAAAGGGTCGGCGAAGGGAGTAAAGACGCACGAACACGGATTTAATCTCTTCGGCAGAAATGCGTCAGAATCGCCGCAGACTAGTCGGCAGGTGAGAATTTCCAGTAAATTTGCTGTCTGTGTGATGACGCATATTCCGTATTTCTGCCGACATATCCGCCGCCTGACTTTTCCCTTATATGCGGCAATATGAAGCTAGCTGGTTGTCTGAGACCTATCAATCGGACCAAGATTCAAATCAGTTCTAAGTTGGGCCATGTCAAGCTCAAAAAGAGGTTGAACTTTAAAATCGGTTGTACGTACAAAATCTCGGTCGCAAACTTTTTAATTGTATTTCTAGTTGTTAGAGTCTACAACGTCAACAAGTGATGAAAAACGATTGTTGTTGTTGAACTGACCAAATTCAATACATCGTCCAGACCTATAGTCTGGTTCAAAGTAATAAATAAAATAGGCAAACTTACAGATAGAAAATCTCACAGATTTGACCGCACTAGTAGTAAAATACTAAAACAAATACCTACAAAAAGTGAAAAGTAGCACACATTATATCAGTCCCTAAACTTGGTAAAAGTCGTAACCTCATACAGGCCTATTAGTCTATTATCCATAATGTCACAAATCTTCGAGACTTCTATGATATAAAATTAGTCCAATTATTACAGCTATGGCAATAATTTCTGATTATCAATTCGGCTTCCGGAGCCACCATTGGACTAACAAGTTGATAGATATAATAAAGCAAACTTTCGATGACAAAAAATACTGTTCTGCAATTTTTCTCAATATTATATCCCAAGCATTTTACAATCTGATCATACCTATGCTACTTTTCAAATAAAACTACATTATTATTTATCCACCAACTTCTTTACCATCGATGCTGATGTAGCTCAAACCAATTATTAGGACCTACATTGTTTCTAATTTATACCACTACAAACAATACTGTTCCAGCTGCATTCGCGGATTAGACTGTGTTTCTAGCTCATGAAAACCTACAGGTTGCATCTGAATTTACACAAAAATCACCTTTACAAATTCCAAACTTGGCTCAAACAATGGGAATGAAAGTGAACGAAAGTAACTCAACCCATTATGTTACGTTAACCCTACGTAAAGCTACGTGTCCCATAGTTTTATTAATAAACGTGCAGTTCCCCAAAGCAATTCCGTAAAATATCTCGAAACGCACCTAGATCGATGAAAGCAACTAAATTTAAAACAAAGGCAAACGGTATATAAATAAAAAAAATAAAAAATGGTACATAACCCCTGTGGACTTATGTCATACACAGCCTTGGGGTTCTGTTGCTGAATCCAACATCAAAATACTAGTAAGATATCAATCCAAAATCCTGCGAAACATTGTTAATGCTCCATGGTTTGTTCCAAACCATATAATAAACAAGGATCTGGAAATTCCTATTGTGCACGAAGACTTACAACATCCAGACCAGGCGACAGATATACTTACACAACAGCACATTCAAAGGAAGACGGAAAAGATGTATACTAGTTATTTAATTTAGTGGAGTTGGACCGATTAAATAGGTTCGATGGCGAATATCTACCATTTTGATCCGTCATTTTTATTTTTAAAATTTCGAGTTTAGAAAAATATCCAATAGTCCCTTAAAACCTCATTGAGTACTTTAAAATAGTCTTGAACCATTTATTGCGATAAAATAGAATTGGTGATGGTATTATGTTCACCATTTTAAGTCCGCCATTTTGTATTCTGAATTCCATTAGTATTTGGAATCAAAGACCGAAAGCGAGTTTTACATGTTTTTTGGACGTATATTTCTTAAATTAGAACATTTTACTATCGTATTGGTTGAATGGTCCATGAAAACGTGAAATTTAGGCGCAATATTTTATGCGACATTTTGGATTTTCTAAAAGACCAGAACTTTTTTGAAAGCGCTTGACCAGACGAACATTTTGAGCCCTTAAACGTCCTAATAGGTTAATCCAATTGCGAGTACACCCTATTGAAAATTGTCATATGATATATCATGTGGTTTATCATGTGAATTGTCATCTGATTTGTCATGTGATTTGTTATGCATATTACACATGTTTACTGTGTTTTACTAATTACTGTCTGCATCATTATGATCTTATATATACAATATATATATATATATATATATATATATACATATAATTCGTCAAAGATATCTTGAAAGTGTCGAAAAGATCTCTGACGGATATCTTTTAGATATATATAAGACATCTTTTAGATATATCGAAATAGTTACTTTCGCATCAAGGGCGTAAAAGAACTTATGCCCCCGTAGGTGATCACCGCGCTTGAGAGGCTGGCGAAGACTACCCCTAGGGGGTAGGGAGTCGAAACGTCGAAATTTGATGAAAAACTATAGGGTAATTTTTTTGCCGAGGTGACCAAATTCAATACTTTTTCAGAAAATAGTCATAAGCATTTTAAACCAGTTTTTATGGAATTATCGTTGACTTTAGGAAGAAAATGCATACAACCTTTTTTGTAGAGAATTTCATGCTCTATCTTTTTTGTTTGAAACATTTTTCAAAACAAATGCAAAAAACTACAAAGAAACTTAATTGGGGCTAATGTTTTTTAGTAATAGACGGATGGATCTGCTCCAAAATCTAATCAGATCTAAGTTATGTCAAGACACGTATTTAAAAAAAAATTATGTCATTACGCTTATCCGTACGCGAGTTATCGCGAGACAAAAACGTGGGATGTACGGACGTATGTACGTACAATATCAAGGGCACAAATTTTGTTATTGTTGAATTACGGGTCCCTAGGGTCTGAAACGTTGACATTTGATGAAAAACTATAGGTCCTAAGGTCCTAAGGACCTAAGGTCTGGGTCGAAGTAATTAACTTTAATTAAGGTATATATTTTTCAACGATTAATATACTAGTTTATAACCATGTTTACATGTACAAAATTACTATTTTTATTTTATTTATCTGTTAGCTTCTGTTTCTTTTTGTTGAATTTCTCAACTTCCTTCATTGCCTTTAATCTGTTTTACAATCCTTTTTTCTCTTCTAGGATTTTTTTTTCTCGTTCTTGATTTTTATGTAATTATTCTAATTCTTTTTGTTTTTTCATTTCCTCTCGTTTTATACGATTTGCCTCTTTTTCTTGTAAAGTTTTCTGTTTATCATTATCTTTTTGTGTAGCGCATAGTAGCCACTGATCACTAATAGCTACAGAAGGAACTTTTACAGTACTCCTTCTTTTAGTATCTTTCTTTTTGTCGGGTGGCCAAAAGAGAGATTTTTGAAAGACCAATGGAATCTCGTGAAGTTATATTTTTATTTCTAGATTATCATGTATTGTATAAAAATATTTACTAATGTAGATTTATTTTATGTAGATTTATTACACAAATAATGATGTTGCCACTTTTACTCCTAATTAAGTATGAACGAGGGACGTGAAATACAGCGCGAAGAGCGTGCAATCACTGGGACAACGATTAATTTTCACGTCCCAGTGACTGAACATGGAAATTATCACTTTCATTTAATATTTTTGTTTAAAAAGAGAATTGCAAAAGAATCTCGACATTCTCCTGAAAAAAATGAGCTAATTTATTTGTCTCACAATTGCGAAACAGCTGAATAAGTGGCGTGACAAGCGATACAAATCTTCCCTTAAGCTTTATGGTAAGAAATCTCTAAAACTGCCTTCATAACGCACAAGTCTCAATAAACGAATAAAAATAAATTATAAATAATGCAAATAAATAATTAAAATTGTTTTACAATGTCAATTAAAGGTTTACAATTATGTTGTATGTGTTAAAATTTCAAAATGTTTTTTGGAATATTTCATAAATCAAAATATATGCGATGGTGTGCAATTACTGGGACGTGTGCAACCACTGGGACTTTTACCTTACTTAAACAACCGTTTGATAATCTTTCAGATTTCAAGTCATCTCAATAGTTATCGATCATCTATTTCCTGTGACCTAAAAGACACATTTCATGTTATGTATTTGAAGACGACTCATCTGCGATACTATATCCATCGTGCTCTGTGCTATGCATCTTTATGTAGGTTGTGTCTGGAGAGGACTTGCAAATTTATATAATTTCTGCAAGGTGTGAACGCGACGTGGAAAACACCTACGGAGAATCTCGAAAGAGATTTTCGTTGGTTATTGCCAGAAAAATTCAAATTAAGATATAATCAAGTAAATATTTATGTCCACACAATTCCCAGATACCCACATGTGCATGTACATAAAAGCTGTATTTTTATGTCACTACCATGTTGTATTTATGTAGCATTTGTTATAACACATCATGTATCAGCATAAATGCCCAGCAAACGGAAATGGATTTAAATGGATTCAAAATTTGAATGCATTTTCATTCATTTATATTCTGATTCTAAAACCCCAAAAATGTATGAAAATGGATTCAAATTTGTGAAAATTAATTTATTTGTACAGTAGACGCTCGATATAAGAACTACGTCCGTTCTGAGCTTCCCCGCCAAGCGTCGATATAAGAACCATTGGAGGGGAATTGATGCTTCCCCTTCTCTTGTATGTATTATGTATGTATAGGTGGACACGACGGAATGCGCGGAACGGTTCATACCAGCAAAAAGTGTATGGAGGGGATACATCTCGAATGTTCATGGGCACTGTAATGATCAAAAAAGTGTTCTTATACCGATCGGTTCTTATAGCGATGGTTCTTATATCGAGCGTCTACTGTATTCAGTATACATGATTAAAGCGTTCACACATATAATGAAAAAAAAATATTGCGTCGACCGAGAATCGAACCCTGGTCGCCCACACAACAACTTCGAGCCGTAACCATTCGACCACACTCGCTGTTGTAAAATTGCTGCGAAACTAACAAATAGTTGAAACATGGAGTATTTATGATTTGTGTAAATAAAAAAAAATCTTTTAATTTGCTTACCATTCTTTACATTTATGTAATGAATTGCTTCTCGACTTTTGAAGAACGAATGGGTATAGATAGTACACATTTTTGTTAATAAAATAAATATTGTAATTTTTTTTTCTAAATTACGCAATATCTCGAAAATGGTACGAGATACGTGAAATCTGACGAAATTTTGACATAATTCCCAAAGCATTCCAAAATTTTCGAAATACCCAATTTTTTAAATTATGACATAATGTCTCATACCGTTTTCGAGATACAGTGGTCCTCCGCAAATTGAACACTGTCGATTTCAAAGACGCCATCTTTATTCCGCAATCTATACACAATTTTTCCTCCGTGCCGGGCGCATATGCAAGGCACAGTTTCGTATTCTTTATGCATTACTGCAAACCTAGAAAAGTTTATATTCATGTTGACCGGTGAAAACGATGTTTTGGAGGTTAGGGAGACAAGCAGAATGTACAAATGTACAAATTGCCGAATAACGGCGCCATGTTTTTTGTTCAGATTGCGGAATTGTACATATTGCAGAGTGTTCAATTTGCAGAGGGACTACTGTATTACGTAATTTTGAAAATAGTATATTTATTTTATCAACAAAAAAGACGTAATATACTCTACTCATTCATTCACGGTCGCATTAATGATATGGTTTCGTGTTTCGAATTGAATTCACAAAAAAAACAGAAAAATAACGCATTGTACACTTCGCAAGTTTCAGTTAGTTGTGCATTAAGTGTTCAAATACACTTCATTTAAGTGTACAACACTTCTGGGACACTTATTGATCGCTTAAATAAAGTGTACCATTTCCGACAGGGCACTTTGAATGTAATTGGAAATTGGTTTAAAATGAACATTTCACATTACAAATTATGAATAAAAAATCATTTGTGGCTTTTATTTTCGAAAAAACCTTTTCGGGATTCAAAGGGATCGAAACTACAAATTCGGTATTCCTCATTCAGAATGAATAGGCATTCATGGCTTTTAATTTCTGAAAAAACTTTTTCTGGATTTAAATGAATTCACACCAAATATTTCATATTCCGAATTCCGAATGAAAAAGGATTCGTGGCTTTTATTTTCGAAAAAAAACTTTTTCCTGATTCAAATGGATCGAAACGAGAAATTTTGCATTCGTAATTCAGAATGAATAGGCATTCGTGGCTTTTAATTTCTGAAAAAACTTTTTCTGGGTTTAAATGAATTCAAACTAAAAATTTTATATTCCGAATTCCGAATGAAAAAGCATTCACATATTCCAGATTTGTGATCCAACTTTTTCTGGATTCGAGGGTATTGGAGTTGGTGTCTTTGAATTTCTAAAAATGGATTCACATGCATTTGGGATGAAAAGGGATTCAAAAGTCCAGGAAACCGCTATTCAGAATCGTAGAAGTGATTGCATTTTCATCAACTTCAATCCATTTTCGATTACTGGGTGTTTGTTATTATGTCTGCACAATGTCTACATGCAATGCAGCTAAATCTCGTAATAATTACAGCATGTACGTCGGCAAATGATGTGCAATATATATTACTGACCAAAAAGCAGCATATTTGCAACACGTCATGCTGCAATTATGTCGTGATATAATGCAATTTTTTTTCATCTAAGCAACATGTTTACAGCACGTTCTGTGGCAACTATGTCTTTGTATCGTGCGGATTTTTTTCGAACACAACATATTTTCAGTACATCATACGGTAATTATATCGACATGTCATGCAATTTTTTCAACTGCAGGTAGCTAACTTTAATTTTATCAATAATGTCAACGCGGTTTTTTGCAGTCTACGAAATGGTACATGTTGTTGTGCAAATATGCAGATAAATGCACGCCTAATACTTTGTCGATGGAAACAAATGAAGTTGTATCTGTACAGGATTTTTTCATAAATTAAATACCATGCTGTAATATATATCGATAGTTTGTTTATGATACGTAAAAATCAGTGTCAATCAAATTAACTCAAATTAAACAAATTGGTTGAATGTATTGCACTAATTACCGTAGGACGGGCTTTAAATATGCTTTTGGTTGAAAAAAATGCATGATTTGACGACACAATAGCCGCATAATGTGCTGTAAATATCATGTTTGGTTCCCAGCAATCGAAAAAGGATTCGGAGGGATTCAATATTTGAATTCGTAATTTGTCCTGGATTGAAATGGATTGAAATTTATTAAAATGGATTCATTTTGATTGGACTCCTATTCCTCACGAATTCTCAATTTTAACGGGATTCCGTTGGATTCACGCCTATGCCCGCGAATGCCTTTCAATCCAGGTAAATCCCATTTTCAATTCCTTTTCGAAAAAAAAATATAAAAAAGCTTCTTTTTTATTATCATGATTGGATATGCCACCTTTTATGGATTCGCGCAGGCCGGATTGAATTCGCCTCTGTGGATTCAGAGGCATTCGACATTATTATTTTTGGATTCATATGAATTCGCAGATACAGATTTGAATTCATCTTTTTGGATTCAGAGGCATTCAGCAGTATTTGTATTCGACATTATTACTTCGACCCAGACCATAGGTCTGGCGACGTATTGAATTTGGTCAGTTCCCGCAAAAAAAATTACCCTACAGTTTTTCATCAAATGTCGACGTTTCAGGCCCTAAGGAACCCAAAGCAACAATAAAAAAATTGGTGTCCGTTAGGTTGTACGTCAGTCCGTCCGTTCGTGGGCAAAATTTTGTATACGCGATATCTCGCGACTGGCAGGACGAATTTAAAAAGTACAAACGGATTTGGGTTTCTCTTGGCCAAACTTAGTTCTGATTAGTTTTTGGAGACAATGCATACTAGATTATGGGGAGGTTTAACCAAAAGACGCTCAAAAAACACGTTTTTTCCATTTTTTAACAAAAAATACAAATCGTACAAAAAAATGTTTCAAACAAAAAATATAGAACATCGAATTCTCTACAAAAAAGATTTTATTCATTTCTTCGTAAAATCAACGATAATGCCGTAAAAAGCAAATTAACATGAAATTGAACATACGCATATACAATGCATATGTATGTATATTATATACATTACATGAAAAACAGAGACACAGAGGAAGCAGGCGTGAGGCGGGTATCAGGGGGGGGGGGCATAAAAAAATATTCACTGTAATGTTGAAGAAATTGTTTCAGCGGTTAAAAATCAAAATTTTCCTGAAATGAATGAAAATGCTATAAGAATACTTCATCTTCAAGAGATCACGTACAAGAAGACCTTTACTGTATATGCAGAAGTAGAACCAGCTTTATTTCATCAATTAATGAAAACCTCTAAAATATACATAGGATGGCAACGGTGCTCAATTTACGAAGATTTTAACCTGCGAAGATGTCGTAATTGTAACGGATACGGACACAGCGTCAAGAAATGTACAAACGTTAGATCGTGCAAACATTGCTCTGAAGAACATGATAGTGACAATTGTGTTTCAAAGGATAATAAAAAATGTATAAACTGCACCGAGTCCAATAAGAAATACCACCTAAGCCGGCCTACTAATCACTCTCCCGAGGAAGAAGATAAATGTGATACATATAAATATTTAAAAAATATTGTTAAAACCTACAATTTCAACAACATTTTAGACTATAACAATAACAATTTTATAAATAACACTAACTTTTCGGTTATGCATACAAACATTAGAAGCATAGAAAAACATTATAATGAATTACAATTAGCTGTCTTCTCATTTACAAAGAAACCAGATGTAGTAGTATGCACGGAAACTTGGGCGATTCCAGAAAGTAGATTATATGAAATCGAGGGATATAATATTTACCATACAACAATAAAAAATAATCAAAATGACGGTGTCATAATATATATAAAAGAAAAATTTGCTGCAGAGTCCAGGGAAGTTCAGATTGGAGAGACAAATGGACTTGAAATACACATTCGATTAAAAACAAATTTTAAATTAGTAATTACAGGTATCTACAGATCACCAAACTCAGACGTAGATGAGTTTATCTTTAATCTACATAACTATTTAAATAAAACTCTGCATCCAAATAATATAATAATAGGAGACATAAATATTGATATTAAAATAGAAACGGCTGAATCTCACCAATATATGAATACGCTAACTGAATTTGGATATGAATCTTTTATCAATGATTTTACTAGAGAAACTAAATACTCGAAAACATGTATAGATCATATTTTTACTAAATTCTGTAATATATCATCGAAAAACTCAGCTTCTGTAATCAAAACAAATATAACTGATCACTACACTACGATCTTTGAAACAAATATTGATTTAAATACGAATCATGACAAACAAAAAAAAAGGATAAAAAATAAACTTAGAGTAAATTTTAATAAATTGAATAATTTCCTTCAATTAGAAAATTGGAGATCAGTTTTCACTGAAACAAATGTAGATAAATGCGCAGAAAACATGCTTAATATATTAGTTAAACATATAAATAACTCAAAAATAAAAAATAACATTAATAATATCAATCGCAAAAGAAAAAATTGGATGAATAATGAACTAATAAAAGCGTGTACAATTCGTGATAAATTATTTCAAAATGCAATAAAACACCCAAATAATAAACATCTATGGAAATTATACACTGCTGAAAGAAACATGGTACAATCAAAAATCAAGAAAGCAAAAAAAACATATTATAATGACATAATTCTAAAAAACAATAAATCTCCAAAACAATTGTGGTCGGCGGTAAATGATATAATAAATAATAATTCAAATAAGAATAAAAATGTAATAAATAAAATCAAAATAGGAAATGAAACAGTAACGAAGACTAAAGACATAGCTAACAATTTTAACAATTATTTTAGCTCTATTGGGGAAAGTGATTTAGGAAGCGATGTAAATGTACAAGATTCTTATATTAGATTAATTAAGAATAATGATAAAACATTGTTTTTAAAACCAACAAATAAAGAGGAGATACTAAGAATAATAACAGAATTAAAAAATAACACTTCAACTGGTCTAGATAACATTCAAGTTAAAGTTATTAAGAACAATGTATTGTATCTATTGGATCCCTTGGTTCACTTGATTGATCTGATATTTGTATCTGGAATCTGCCCAAAAATATTTAAAGAATCAGTAATCATTCCTATTCATAAAAACGGTAGTCGCACGAGTATGAATAATTATAGGCCAATATCTTTAATAAATAACTTCGCTAAAATATTTGAAAAATGCTTAGAGCTTCGTATACTAACATTTTTTGAACAGTGTAACATTTTATCTAATTGGCAATTTGGCTTTAGGAAAAGGAAATGTGCTGATGATGCGATCTCTCAAGTCTCTAATTATATAACTAACGCGTTAGATATAAATCTACCAGCCCTCGCTATTTTTCTCGATTTGGCGAAAGCTTTTGACAAAGTAAATCACAACATCTTACTGGGGAAATTATATAAATATGGTATAATAGGCGTGCCTTATAAGCTACTCGAAAGTTATTTAATGAACAGAACACAAAGAGTAAAAATAGGAAACGAAATTAGCTCAAAGGAAAGGGTCAAAAGCGGAGTTCCACAAGGGACTATACTGGGTCCTTTACTTTTTATTACATTTATAAACGACTTGCTACATGTTCTTCCTGACGGGAACATAATATCCTTCGCAGACGACACTGCAATACTATGCAGAGAACGAGATAGGGATTGTTTGAAAGTTACGGCGGAATCTAAATTGAATTCAGTTATAAAATGGATTGACGATAACGGGCTATCTTTAAATTTACATAAAACCAACTTTGTTCTCTTCGGATGTTATAAAGATAGTGTGCCAAATCACTTTCAATTACAAACCTATAGGAATGAGGATGTAGCAAGAGTGTTTAAAACTAAATATCTAGGTGTTACTATTGATGCGAACCTTAAATGGAAAGACCACATAAACAATGTAGTGAAATTAAGTAGAAAGATGCTATTTATATTTAAGCGTATCCGTAATTATCTAAATATAAAACAACTACTTAGTGTATATCACGCATTGTTTGCGTCTATAGCAGGACATGGAATCCTGGCGTGGGGATGTGCTTATGCCAATACAATCAAACCTTTACAAATCCTACAAAACAGAATATTGAAAATAATTATGTTTAAAAAATATACTGATTCTTCTGATGAACTATTTAAATCACTCCAAATCTTAGATATACGTCAATTATACTGTAAAACGGTTCTACTGGTGAACATTAAACGATTTAAAGACGAATGTAAAATTAACTCTAGAACTCAGACTATCCAAATTATTAAAAAAAATAAGTTCATTTCAAAAAGAACGCAAGATTACGTAGCAACAAAACTATTTAATATGTTACCTTTAAAAATAAAGAATAGTTTAACAACTCATTCTTCTAACAACAAAATTTTACTTAAAAGGATTATAAAAAACTGGATACTAAGCACCCACAGACAGGAATTCCATAAATTAATATCTGAACTATAGTAATGCAAATTTAATTTCAAATCTATAAATTGTTTCTACGCAACGGATTTACTTTACTTTTATAATTATATTTATTTTATATTTATACACTGGCTTTTTATTTATATATATTAAGTGTGTAACTAATATGTATTAACTTTAAAATCAACAAAAATTGTATTCGGGACCACGCGCAAGTGCTTTATTCTGCACTTTAGTGGACGGCCGACATTAGTCAGCTGTTACTCTGTACTATATTATTATATTATGTAATATTATGTACTCTATCCTGAATAAATTGAAATTGAAAAAAAAAAAAATTGAAATGTTGGTGTCGGGTAGCCATGGGGAGGTGGTAGCGTGGAGGGGGTTCGGGGCTTCGCCGGTAGCAACAACTTCAACTGATCGTGGTTCAGGATATTGTTATTAACGAAATTACTGTTGACGTTATTGTAAATAACGGTTTATAGAATCGGGCAACTAGGACGAAACGCAACTAGCTTGTCAATTTCGGAAGTTTTTCACCTGTCAAAAACCCGACTAAACCGCGTTTTTTTAAGCATCAGTGTGAACAAGACATGCTCATTTATCAGTGCTTCGGCTGACCTGCGGTCGGGGTCGAAGTTTTGAAAATGCTCATTTTCAATTGTAATATAGGGTGAATATGCCAATGAATGGACGACTACCAATGAATGGACGATTTTGTACATATTTCTATTTCTTATGAATGTATGATGCACAACGTGCAACAAAATACATATTTTTATGTTCTTTGAACATTCAAAACAATATTTACAGTACTATTGATCTTCCAGTATTTATTATTTTGTAAAATCAAAGCAAAGTTTTAAAGCCATCCAAAACTGGTACTGAAAACGTCCCATTTGATTTAACCCGTCTATTCATTGGGGTTTAGCGGATTTTGGTACAAACGTATGAAGACGAGGTTAATAATTAAATAAAATCAAAGGTTGAACTACAAGGTCATAAAGAGCAGAGTCTAACGATTCTAATGGTGGTATCATAATTAAATTTTCATAAAAGAATTCAAAAGTTACAATCGATCAAAGTGTGAAAAATGCTTAACCGTCCATTCATTGGCATATTCACCCTATTTAAGGAACAAGATATTGTTACAATATATGTATAGAAACTACTCGAACCTAACGATGCTAGAACTACCCTCTGCGGCCTTCTTTCCTGGCAGTGTTAAAATGGGAATATTCCCGGAAGCATCAGCCTTTCGTCAGGGAACTGCAATACGAATTTAGCCAAAATTGTAGGCACCCGGGTCGAAGGCATCTAGTTATTTTTGGATTTATATGGATTCGCAGAGACTGGTTTCGATATGCTTATTTGGATTCAAAGGCATTCAGCATTACTTACTTTAGAGAATATCATTTTTAGATTTAAATGGATACGCAGAGACTGGTTTGAATTTGCTCTTTTTGATTCCGAAGCATTCAGCATTAGTTATTTTCGACGATATTATTTTTGGAATAAATTTGATTTGGAGAGACTGGTTTCAATACGCCTATTTGTATTCAGAGGCATTCAGCATTATTTATTTTTCACAATATTATTTTTGGTTTCAAATGGATTCGCAGGGATCGGTTTCAATTCACCTTCATGAATTCAGAGGCATTCAGCACTATTTATTTTCGACGATATTATTTTTGGATTCAAATGGATTCGTAGAGATTGGCTTGAATTCGGGTTTTTGGATTCCGAGGCATTCAGTATTATTTAATTTTCGGCGATATTATTTTTGGATTCAACCCAGCAATCGAATTTGGATAGATTTGTATAGAACTGGATTCAATTATTAAATTCTGAATCCATACTTTGGTCAACGGCGAATCCACTTTAATACGTAAATACAATTCTATTCGTTCATACGAATAAAAAGGCTACTTTCTGAATTCATATTAATCCAAAAAAAGTTTTCTTTTTAAACATTAAATCTTAAATACATCCGTATTCAACATTTCGGATTCAAAACTATCCAAGTGTATTCATTTCAATCCAAAAAAGTTATATTTTAAAAACAAAACTTTGAATACATCCGTATTCGACATTACGGATTCAAAACTATCCACGTGTATCCATTTCAATCCAAAAAAAATTTCCTATTTAAAAACGAAACATTGAATGCATCTGTATTCAACATTACGGATTCAAAACTATCTAAGCGTATTCATTTCAATTCAAAAAAAGTTTTCTTTCAAAAAACAAGCTTTGAATAAATCTGTTTTTAATTGTATTCTTATACTGCTTCCGATGGTATTCGTAATTGTGTTCGTAAAATTGAATACAGATGGATTACTTTCTTCGGAATTCAATCCATTTGAATACATATTTACGGAATCAAAGTATGAATTCAAAGTGAATTGAAATTTTCAATCCAATCCTATCCAATCTCGATTGCTGGGATGTGTATTTATTATTAATATAAATTCTATTTTCTGGATTCGGAGGGATTCAATATTTTACAAAATTATTGTTGGATTCACAAGGATTCTGTTTGTACAAATTACGAATTCAAGTGAATCCATTTCAATCCTTCTTAATCAATTTCCAATCCTTTTTCGATTACCGGGTTAAGAAAAAAATTACATAATGTAACGGCATAATTGCAGCATGAAGTGTTGTAAATATACCGTTCGGTTGAAACAAATGCATTATATGACGGCACAATTGCAGCATGACATGCTGCAAATATGCTGTATCCTAAACAACTCTTGGTAATCCTGCATATTGCTTCAATTGTACGCGGTATGCAGCACGATGTGATGAGCCTAACCATATGCTCGTATGCCGGCATAATGTAGGCTTAGTGCTTTCAGTGTTTGGCACACCTCAGAAAAATAACCCATTTCTATAACGAGAATTGCGATTGCAAGCACGGCCTAGAGCTTTAGGGTGTGAGAGTTTCGCAATGACGTCTGATGGCGACAAGCGTAACTAAAATATACACACTAGAGGGCGTGTGTACGGGCCTGAATGGTCGGATCGTGTCGCAAAACTATAAGTGTACATATAGTTGAGCGTTCCGCCGCCATATGCCAAAACGCGAAGCTCAGTGTAAGTCACGCGTAAGTATATCCGACTAGACGATTGTATTTTCCTGTATTTTTCCGTTTTGGTACGATTCCTTTCACATCGATATCAATCCCGGTGATAAGGAGCAACAGACAAAGACGTTTGAAATCTTGCTTTCTTTTAGGATAGAGAATGGCAAATCTCCCTCGAAGAATTATCAAGGAGACTCACAGGCTCGTTCAGGAACCAGTTCCAGGGATAAGTGCAGTTCCCGATGAAACTAATGCCCGATATTTCCATGTTATCGTAACTGGCCCGGAGGATTCGCCTTTCGAAGGTGGTCTCTTCAAATTAGAATTATTTTTACCAGAAGACTATCCAATGTCTGCTCCAAAAGTTAGATTTATCACAAAAATCTATCACCCGAATATAGACAGGTAAATATTTCATTAATTATCACTATGCGACGACAAAATCTTGATTCATTGATTATTATGGTACTAACGAAAACTTTCATGTACATCAACGGAATTAACGATCTTGTCTCTCCTTTTTTCATACAATTGGATTTCTTTATAACGCAACATTGACCTTAATACCTTTTTCTGATACTGACGTTAATAATAATTCATTGTCAATGCATCAATATTTGGTAGTAGCGTAGCTAATGCATTTCGTAATATTACTCTTTGTTTGATATATCTCCATAAATAGATAATACTTATTTTATTAAACTTTTAATTCCGTTTATGCAACTGAAATTGCAATTAATTGTAAATTAAAACCTATGACATATCAACAAGGTTGTGACAAATACGAAAACTAGTATAATGTAACTTTAATTATTAGAACAATGGCCCAAGAACCTTTTACCAAATTAAATTTACTATGACATATAATAATTAAATAATATTAACGAATTATGTGCCAATAAACAAAGGCTCAGTATACAATTTTAAACATAATTCTCTTAAAGGATTCTAATAAGAAAGTGGGTAATGGGTGGGATATCAGGGCTCCCAGTCAGTCTCTTTTTAGAAAATTAGTCTCTTTTTTCGACTTTAGTCCCTTTTATTTCCTTTTTTTGTCAAAAGTCCCTTTTACATCCTTTTTTTAACCATTCAAATTTAAATTGTCCTTCTGCGTATGAATAAATGTTTGATTAAGAAAAGTAATTCGCTTTTCAAATCCGAAGAAATATGACAATATTACTTACGTTTTAACTCGGGAGAAACTAAAAAATAGTATGAAGCCATTCAAAATGATATCCATATTGTTTTCCATCTATAAATTCTTTTATAATATACAGTATGTAGTATGCAACAAAAATTATATGATTATTTTTTCCTCTATTTAATTTAAAAACTGTATCAAAATGTTTTGAGAAACGATTACTTTTATTGTGTAATAATAAAAAATTGTAAATAAACAAAACAATTTTCCGTATTTATGATTTTATAAATATAGGTTCCTTGTATACATAGACCCCTTGTGAAAAAGTTGCAAAGCATCTTAGGGAAATGGAAAAACTAAGTTATTGAAACTTTAAGGAATTATAACAAACAATTTTTCAAAAAATACGAAGAAAATGTTTTTTTTTTACGACGAATTTAATGGTAATATAATAACAATTTCATAAAGTTCAATTTTTTGGGTAGAGAGGGTTCTATATATAATCTCTCTCTATAAGGGTGATGTCCAACAATAGCAAAATTAAACGTTTTAGCATGAAAAAATTTGTTTTTTTCCTAATAAAGGCTATTCAAATTTGTTAATCTATTTTAAGAATTAAAAAAAAAGCGATTGGAAAACAGAAAAACATTTTCTAAATAATTATGTATGGATTTTAAAAAATTCCATTTTATTTGAAAAAAAAAAATTTTCTTTTTTGGTAAAAAAATTTGTTTGTGATTTTTATTTTATTACCATTGAATTCCTCCTCAAAAATCACTAGAGAAATAATTTGTGGGGAATTTTTGAACGTTTGTTTGATATAGCTGATTTTGTGCCCGGACTTCTCCCCTTGTGATAACAAACGAAAAAAATTTTATTATAAATAAATTGTAATGTAATAATTGTATCAGGCTTACTATTAAAAAGTTGAAATCAAAACGATTTTTAGTCCTTTTTTAGTCCATTTTTCTACCTCAAGTCCCTTTTTTAGTTCCTTTTTTTTAAGTTCAAATTCCCTTTTTTCCTTTTTTTTAAAGGGACGAGGCACTGGGAGTCCTGGGATATGAAAAATGTACTCCATTTAAGCTGCAATGCCACTATGGGTAAATTTAATTAAACTAAATGAAGATAATATCTCAGAAAGACAATATGAATACACGAAAGAATGTTTGACGATAGAAAAATTAGACATTATAATAATAACATACTTTTTTAATACTTAAGCTTTAAAAAAAAAGGTGCGTATTAAATTTCGACATGACATTTCCTTGGAAATCGAAATTCAATCCTAAAAGTTATAGAACAAAAGATTTGGCAGACTAACCATAAACAACCCAGAGTAAATTTATATTACAATTAAGAAATGAATTTGACAGTAGTTTACCCTTGTGTGCATAAGTTTTTACTTAATAAGTCACTTCAAAGTATTCGAAAGTCGAATAGGGTCTTATTTGCAAAAATTAAAATGTGTACAAAAATTATAATTAAATAGTTTATACCTTAGTTCTTAACTTAAAAGTAATTTGAAGTGATATTGATAGTTGAATTTTTCATTAAAAATGATTTAAAACGGGTATGTAATGGGAGCGAATTAAACGCAAAAATTTGGCCATGACGTCACGATTCAGCAAAGCCCATCCCATGACGACAGAACGAAAAAAGGAAACGTGATTGGTTGTGCCTGACGTCACGATTCAGCAGGATAAGACGCGAGGAACTGAGCATTTTTATTTTATTTATTTATTATAAAACAAACAGGCAAAATTGCCCTTAGAAGAAATTACATAGCATGTGGAGGATCACTTCACCATATAACATATAAATAAACAAATTACAATTAATTAACATATTTCAGAAATAATTCGCGACATTTAGTACAAAATAAAGAGAAGTTATTAGTGTCAATAGCATAATGAGAAATTCCGTTCCATTGTCTAGTCAGTCTAGGAATCAGCGAATTGAAATAAAAATTTGATTTCGAGGTTTTTTCTAAAAGAGGTCTATAAAATCGATGTGCATAAAATGCACCACGAAATACAAAGGAATTTTTCAATTCTGTAATCAAAAATCTATTGTGCAGTATATTTCTAATGAGCAAAACAGATTTTGAACAGACTTAATTTTAAAACTAAGTAAACAAATTATTGGTTGATTTTTAATAACTTTTGTTATTGTAACTTTTATTTTTGAATGTACTGTCATCGATCGTTTTAAAGAAAAACAAACTTTTCGTGGACCCTATTGAAGGACTATATTCCGTAATTAAAAGTAACAGACATTTAATAGACTTGTAACAGTTGCCTAATAAAGTAACAGTGCGAAATGTTACACAAGTTACATCCCGCTAAACATGTAACATAAATGAAACATTACATGTTATCCCATTTATGGCAAAAAAGTAACATTACGTAACAACGTCTTGACGACGTTTACACCACGTTCCACAATATCTAAATACGTAAAGGTAATGAGTAACATTACCAGAATATTTTAAAAACTTTTAACGGTGCATTACATTTTTAAGTGAATTATGAGAGTATGTGTACTCTCGATAATCCTTAAGAAGAGACTTAATATCATGAATTTATTTATTTATTTATTTATTTATTTACAGGTGGTCGAAGAGTTTTAAATGACTTAATTAACACCTTAAATATTATTTAACTATTTTTTAACTTGGTATTACGGATTGTTAGGTTAGGTACATTTTATGCATTTTTTATATAATTTTTGTATGTAAATATGAAACGACATAAAGAAATTTTAAAAATTTGTTGAACTAATATTTTCTTGATTAAAGTACGTATATAGTAATTCTAAGCAATATCATTATTAGATTTGTGAAGAAATATTAATCAATAATAGCTGTTATTATGTAATATAGGTCAGGTATTGCACATTAATATAATCCAGGCAATACTATTTCCAGTAAATGAAGAATGATTCAAAATCATGCAAAGGAATTTAGCATTATGGGGTTGAAACCTATTTGTTGGCCTCCGTGAAGAATTTCCTATTTTTAATTACTTAAAATTCAAATGTAAGAATAAACTAGTCTCTCTTTTATTTATTTATTTAATAAGACAACGGCACATTAACAAAAGAAAAGGAAAATATGTCAAATAGTATAAGTAAAAAGATATATAAAAAGAAACATCTAATGAATAACAGAACAAAAAAACTAGTAACTAGAAATAAATAAATGTATAATAAACTCTGAATCCTAGATTTAAAATCTAAAAAATGATCAATATTCTTAATATTAGACGGAACGCAATTCCATTCACGCCTTAACTGAGCGATGCTGGAGTTGAAACCATGAATTACAATTTAATATTAATAAACAATATATTAATATACAATTTAAAATTATAATAAATAGAGCATACATTTGAACGCGGTTTGAAAAAAGTGAGGATATTTGTCCTGATCTGATAAATCCCGTAATGACTTTGCGAACAAATAATATATCAATAACATGACGTACGGAGGATATTGAAGGTAAAACAAATTACGAAGCTACCAAAGACTCATAGGTGAACCAGACTTATGAAATATCTTAGTAATCGATGTTGAACCCCTTCAAGCTGATCAACATTTTTTGCTACAAAAGGATGCCAAATAATTGATCTATAAGTTAATATAGGTAACACTAATGGTTTATAAAGATTTATTGTAGCAAGAGTAGAAGAAATATCAGAAGTTGAACATTTGAGAAATCCTAAAATTGAAAAACATTTGTTGATTATTATACGAATATGTTCTGAAAACTTCAAACTATTATCAAAAATGATGTCTAAATCATTAACACTAGATACATTTTGAAGTGGTTCAACACCAAGTAAGCGAAGCACAGCGGTTACTTCTACAATAAGTTATTGATTTACATTTCAAAATATTTAACTTGAGATCATTCGTATTAGACCATTCAAAAATAGAATTTAAATTACTTTGTAAATTTAAAGCGAGTGAGGATTTTATCGAAGCCAATACCTTAATATCGGCAGCATAAATTGAGAGTGCTTGATAAAAGACCTGTTGTCAGTAATAAGTAAGATGAAAAGGATCGGCCTAAGGTGCGAACCTTGGCAGACACCAGAAGGAACGATAGTAAATTAAGAAATAGATCCTTTAAGAAGAATCCTTGCCAACGATCAGTAAGATAAGAACTAATCCACCTGAGGAGCGATCCACTAATTTCTATTATTTAATTTTTTTGCCATGATCCACAGTATCAAATGTCTTCGAAAAATCAAGGTAGATCGTATCTACCTGTTGCATAATATCCAACGCTGATGATACAAAATTAGTATAGGCCAAGACATTTGTCACCGTAGATTGCCACATATAAAACGGTGCTGCCGAGAAATAATTTGATCAATAAATTTACTTACTAATAGTTCAGAAACTGTAGCATCAAGTAATTTCGAGATAACACTTTAAATACTTTAAAAAAAATGAGTAATTTTGAATACTTCTGAAAAATGTTTGGAGCATTCGTAGTGCTCACAATCATTTTTAGTACTTTGAGACCAAAATATTAAGAATGATTTAATTATTTCTTGTTAACTGGGTTTATTTAATAATAATGTAGTATCCAAAAGTTATTCCATTTACCGTTAAATCTGAATGATTATCTATTAATTCTAAATAGTTTTTAATAGTTCTTTTAAATACGAATTATCTGTGACAATTATTAATAACAATAAAAATTATAAGAATAGATGTTTCTTGGTACAAACGAGTAAATAAACTGCTAATAAATTTTGAAAAAGATCGTATTTGGCCTAGATTTCAACACATGTTTGTGTTGGTGGAGTAACCATCACCAAATTTAATAAATGCAACTTGACTTTCTGTTAGGGTCGATAATAATTAATAAATTAAGATAAACTATTTATCATAGATCGAAAAGTAAGAAACAATATGCATTAAAAAATGCATACTGCTTCATTTATGAAATTGAGAATGATAATGATTTATTTATATATTAATAAAAATTATACTTGCAAAGAAGAGTAACTGATAATAATTGAACTGCATTAAAAATTACCTGCATTATTTTTGATAATGCTACTTCTTTTTGCATAAAATCCAAAGTTTAATATTTTTCATTTTAATTTGACTGCATATGTTTGACTAACAATAGACTGAAGCTGTTTGATATTAAAGTGTTTGTATTTAAATCTGAAGCTTAATGGTATTTATTGGAAAGTGGATAGTCTCAATTTGTCAGACACAATTTATCACCCTTTTAGGTAAAATATTAACATTGATGTGGCACAATTGAACTAACAAAATTTATATAAATTCATATAGGAATAGAATAAGATAACAATATATAAGACAGCAGTAATACTATAGCAGTAAATATTTACTACGAAAATGGAAAACATTGTCCGAGACAATTAAAATTAGGTCTTCAGATAAATTATTCTATAAACGAGTTAATCTAAATACTACAGAGAAAAAACACCGATTTATTTTACAGTTCTTTTCCTGTAAAGATCTAAAATTTGCACTTGAGTAGTTTACTACAAGATTTATAAGGGACTACTAATATAATCACTCAGATTTGCACCATTTAGAATTTTTCGCATTAATATAATATCGCAAAATCTTTGCAAAGACTTAATGTAGTTTTGAAAAAGATACATAAACCCAAATAATTATGTAAGAAAAAAAACAAAAGGATGAGTTTTAAATGCCAAGAACCGGAGAAACCATCTTTGAACAGACTCTAGCGAATAGATAATCTAATTAGTGTAAAGTGACCAAATAGGAGATACTTATATAAGTTTAGATAGTACCAAGGTTTTATAAATATGAGTACAATTAAAAAATGATCTTTGGATATATAAAAAAAAGGGAATTTGTTTTTTAAGTGAACTTTGCGAAATTTACAATTTTTGTTTACGTCAGGTTTATATTAGCCCAATGAAATATAAAAATAGATATCCCATAACAAATAGCGCATAAGTTTTAAAATTATGAATTATTTTATCCTCTAATGTATTGTTTCAGTATATTTTAATCTAAAAAATATTTCTACCTTTCAACTGTGATTAAATTTACGAGAAAAGTTTATGTTAAAAACATTTCTGTTTATAATTATTTAATAACCATAAAATACATTGCTATGTTCATTTAATAGTTGTTTATTTATAATGAAATCCAAAATGAATAGAATGTGAATATTCTTTCTTACAAATACTGATTGTAGTAATGTGGCACAAAGAACCCATTCTTTTATTAAACAGTGACAGTCATCTAATACTACAGTATTCTTATCTAGTTCATAAAAAGAGATAAATACATTGAAGACCTTTAGTATACAATGCTTGCCAGACACATAATATCTTTGTAACTTTTCTCAGAATTAAAAACTTGCTGATTTGATGAATTCAATATGCAAGTACAGCATTTTTCCTGATGCCTTTTTCATACTTACATTTTTCTAAATTGATGTTTTTGTTGTCCAAAAAGCTCAATACTTACCATAAAATTACCGAAATTTACTTCTTTTTTTTGTCAATATATCACTCAGGGTTGAAATGTGAAAAATTACATCATACTTCTTAATTTGCGTCATCGCTGCACTGAGAACAGACAATTTTGTTAAATTTTTATTTAAATTCATACCTTTCAATAAGAGCTAGAAATAAATGGGCCAAGTTGAAAATTATGATCTGAAAAGTACATCGACTTCGTTATATTGAAGTAGAAAAGGTTTTCAATTGGAGAATAATCCTTGGGGTGAAAAAAATTTATTATAACCTGTCTAAATTAATTTTTTAATTTTATTTAGAGTAGTATATGAAGTGGTATATTACATAGATATTAAGAAATAATGTATTAATTTTTTTAAAGTTTATACAATATTGAAGCACACAGAACTGCTGAAGAAAGCAACTGCAATATATGCGAACATTGTTGAAAAAATAAACTTCTGATTCAGTCATATTAAACGTAGAAGCCTGAAATAAAAAATTAAAGAATGTTTGGTACTTTGAATGAAATGCCATATAAAAACAATGCAGTGTTATAAATGCAGATAATTAAGAATAAAAAATTTTTTTTTTTCAAATTAGTAGTATAGTAGTAGTATAGTATAGTTTATTGACCCACAATTGAATATACATAAATTCTTTTGGGTGGAGTACACAATAGAGAGGAAAAAACAAAAATTTACAAAAATAAAAATACAAACAGTATATTACATTACACGACCGACAGGCTTGCCTTTCATACAAGTAAAATAACAATAACGCACACGCAATTACCGTACAGTACACTAGACGGTCTGGGGACGAAGAACTAAAAGTACAAATAAAACTATAAAAATAAAAATAAAACTACGCAAGGTAACCTACATTTCCAAAAGAAATTTTCTTCTTTTGAAGCACGAGCAGACAAAACCAAAGAGGGCTTTTATAATACGCGGATCGGAAGAATGGATCAGAAAGGCCAGCACACTCTCAATCGCACAATCGGGGACCAAGCCACTCCTGGAGAGTCTAGATCTTGACGGGCTGGAATGAGGACACTCACACAAAATATGCATCAGTGTCTCCATTCTGCCCGTGTTACAAACCGAACACGGCTCAGTCGGATTGTACATGTACAAGGTGGAGCCGATACAAAATGAACGTGAGAATGTGGTGGCCGTTCGTAACTGGACTTTAAGGCGTAAATGAGAAAGCTGGCAGCGTACAGGAGCAAGAGAGGCCAGACCGTCAGAAAATTGCCTATATATAGGAATCTGACACGATTCAGACTCAAAGTAGCGGCGCAGGTCAAGATTACGCAGGGAAGTGGCAAAAGTCTCGCAGGTTGACTTTAGATTAGATTCCCAATTTTCTGGCGTAAAGTGAGCCCATAAATTAGGGTAGTAGGATGTAGGGAGGACTGCCTTCAGCTGAGAAATCCAATTTATCCGAGTTACCCATATTAAGCTCAAGGAGCCTAAATAGGCCGAGGCGCGCCAAACTGGTGGAGGCTTGGCGCATATATTTGATGACTAAAATTAAAGCACGACGTATAATTTCAACCGAAATTGGATAAAGTCCCAGCTCAAGGCGTAACAGGTATGCCGGGGTCGATTTTGGAAGCTTGAACCATTTCTTAAAAAATTCGACCTGCACTGATTCCAATAGATGCAGGTGGCCGAGGGCCCAACAGGGAGCAGCATAAAGGAGAGTTGATATTATAGCGGCTCCATACAATTTAAGGGCGGCACTGCTAGAGTCACATCTTGCTGAGGCCATTATGGACAAGATAGACTCCGTTGCTTGGCGGGTCTTGGCCATAGCGTTCTCAGTTGCCTTCAGCCCGCTCGCTGATGACGAAACAATTGTACCCAGGTAAGGGTACGTAGACGCCACCTCGACCTGCTGATTGCCGTAGAAGAAGCTTCTAGAAGAAGCGTCCAAAGCGCCGCCCCTTCTGAAAACTAGTATTTTCGTTTTGTCAAGGTTAACATCCAGGCCATTCAAATTACAATAGGACTCAAGCACTTTTAATTTGGCTCTTAGATCAGCAGGAGAGTAGGCGAATATCGTCAGGTCATCAGCGAAAAGGAGCATCATAAGGTCATAAATTGACGTAAAGTCAATGCCCCTCAAGCCTTGTTCACGGAAATAAGACACAATATCGGAAATATAAAAAATGAAAAGCAGAGGGCTCAAAATTGCTCCCTGTAGAACACCCGCACTCACCCTAACAGGCTCAGTTGTACCGGCATCACAGACAACAGCCGATTTAGCTGACTCATAAAAGGCCTTAAGCAACCTGACCATTTTGGCACTAACCCCCAATTTATATAGCTTGAGCCAGAGTTTGTTGTGAGGAATAGAATCGAACGCCCTGCGGAAGTCGACAAAAAGGACATAGCACTTCGAGGCTTTTTTCCTAAGTTGTATCTGGACTGCTGCATTTAGCGTAAAAATATTGTCTTCAGCAGAGCGTCCTCTTCTAAATCCGGCTTGCTCATCCGGAAGTATATCTCGATGTTGGAGCCAGTTCTCCAATCTCGCCGCAAGCACCTGCGTAAAGAGCTTCGTTAAGGCGTTGGTAATGGCTATCGCACGGTAGTTTTCGGGAAGAGTTCGATCACCCTTTTTAAAGAGCATGAAGAGATTAGCCCGCATCAGCCCCTCTGGAGGCAGCTCAGTTGACAGGATCAAATTAAAAAGGTCTAGGACATAAGAGAACCACTCTCCGGAGAGAAGCTTCCAAGTTTCAGCCGGAATACCGTCCGGACCAACTGCTTTGCCAGACTTTAGTCTCTTCATGCTCTCCATCAACTCTCGCGGGAAAACTAAGCCATCAAGATCCCTGTCAAAAGTCCCATAGAATGTCAAATGCAATGATGGCTTCGGAGGATAAAGGAGCCCCAAGTGCCCGCCCCAGGCCTCAAGAGACACAGCCGAACTACACAAAGTAGACCGCCTATGCCTCCGAACCGTGGACCAGAAACCCTTGGAGTCCCTCACTCTCGCGAAGGCGTCAGCCAGTCGTGAGGAGTGAAGCCTTTTTGCAACAACTGTTGCCTGTTTAAATTCCTTCTTTGCGGCAAGATAGGAAACTTCAAAGGGCCTCCCATGACCGTTCAACCGCAGGAGATGACGGGCTCTGTTCATAGCTTTTCTGGCAGACCTACAGGACGAATCATACCACTGCGGTACAGCACGTCTTAAGCTACTTTTCTTCTCAGACGAAGTGGCTAAGGTTACTAAACCCTCTTGCATGAGAATGCCAAGTAAACCGGAACAGAAGGCATCAAATGACGGGCTTTGCGCATCATAGTCATAAAATGATTCATACGGGTTGCGTTCACTCATGCGCTTAACAAGTCGAGACTCACCCTCAAGGGACCACGACGCTTTAAATCTGTACGGTGCAGTACTTGACGAACACGAAAAAGAGGGCGAGTTACATAGCGTTAAGGAAAGCGAAACGACTGCCGGAAAGTGGTCCGAGCCTCCACCATCATGATCTATAAAAAAATCTCTAACAATGTACAAGTGGGCGGCAGAGACCCAGACCAAATCGACAATGCTTCGTCCCTTACAATCCAAAAAGGTAAACTGAGCGGGTGAGTCGCTGAGCGAACGACCATTTAAAAGAACATAGTTATTTTCAAACATAAAATCGTATAAATATTTACCCCGAGAATTAATTCTTTCATCGCATGTTTTTCTAATAATCTCGAGTTGAGTCTCCTCAAACAAATTCGGAAAATCGCGTTCAAGGTCAAGGTCACCAGTCCATGAATTGAAATCACCCCCTAAAATAAACATACTGTCCGGAAATTTAATTAAAAGTGAGTCAAGGACTGACTGAAGAGAATTTAACAACAATAGAAGATCTGAATTAGGTTGAAAATAAAACGAACCTTGACTTAATGGAAACGGGTGAGAATTAACTAGTATAAAAATCCAATGGGGGGAGGATTCAATCAGCACTGGTGAACCCGACGATGGTACAAATGTTGACAAACCGCCGGAATATCTGCCTCTTGAACCTTCCCGTGTAGCTGGAACGAAGAAGTTCACTGAACCATAAATCTCAGATGGAGTAGTTGGCTCAGTACACCAGGTCTCAGAAAAATTCATGATCCGATCAGGCTGGATCTTGGTTGCCATTGAAAAATTATGCGGGCCATGAATATTCCAAAACGCTACAGACAACGTTGAATCTTGCTGAGAAAGAGAAGCCTCGGTGGGTAGAGAACGCTGTGATTTAGTGTCCATGAAGAGCGAGCGAGGTCCCAAGCGATGGCTAATGGCGTGTTGGAGTGGCTTGCAGCCCCTGAAGCTGGACGACGGGGCTGGGTCTATGCGTTTTTTTGGTGCACAGAAGTATTGCGAGGAAGTGGCAGACTGGAAGCTGATGCGATCGGTAGGGAAGAAGACGGACCCACCTCCATTCCATTGGTTGTTAATGGCACTTCCGGTACGAAGGAATTCTCGTCGTCCGACCAGCCATACCAAACCCCCTCAATACGTACCCTATGCAGCTTCCTTTCAGCAGATTTGCCATCAGCTTTAGCTTTTTTAAACAATTGTCTGGCGTGGAAGTCGATGCGGCGGTCCCTGGCCGTTTGATCAGCGTCAATATAAATATTTTTACCAGCAAGACGCTGCTTCTTGAGAGACATAATGTGGTGCTTCGAACGGAAAGTAAGCAATTCTACAATAAGAATAGGAGGCTCTTTCCGTATTTGAAATACTGTGTCTACGACATTCGAGATATCGAAAACATCCTCCAAGAATTTTTCAACACACGCTGTTGGGTCGCCAGAGACTTTTAGCCCTCTAATCTTAATATTTTTCTTTATGAGGAGCTTATTTTGTTTTTCCAATTCCGATTTTAAGTGGAGAATCTCTGAGTCTTTTTCAGCCAGTTTGTTTTTTAGGGAGGCGACTTCACTTAAAACCTCTACCCTGAGATCCGAAATAGCCTCCAAATTTGTTTTTGTGGCTGTATCAACTTTGTCGTCGATTTTCTTAGACAAGGCTTGGATAATCGAGTCGTGCAGCTCTTTAAATTGCTTGTCCATATCGGAGTCCCGACGATCAATATTTAAAACTGGCTCCTTGAATGAGACTGTGGTAGCGCACAAACATATATTGCCTGCCCGGAACGTGCTGCCACGAACGGACAAGTGTCTAGGCTGACACACAAGCAAGTGAGGAGCGTGCACCGCTGTCGAGAGACTTTGAAGGTTATGTTCAGATGCACTTATTTAACTTAAAACAGCACAAAAACTACTGAATCCGTTTACTGCACAAACAGACAGCACTGTAGGACGGTTTAATAAATTAACAAAAAAGACATTCAACACTGCATAACCAATTTCAGGCAGTGAAATATATGACAGAAACACAGGACGAAGTCCAAACGCGTGTTCAACCGATCGTTACCCTTTTTTTCAAATTAAAATTAGTTAATATTTCATAAATGTAATTAGAATTCTGTCTGTTTTAATTAAAAGCGTTATTGTGATTAATGTATTTAGAATATTAATTTTCTAGCCGCCAAATCTCAATTTTTTTCGCAGTTTGTTTTGCTGAAAAATATTCACGATAAATCATATTTTTAAGTTCCTCTGCATTGACCTACTTCATGATTTGAATAATGAAGTGAATTTTTTTATCCGGGATCAATGAATTCTCTACCAAAATCAATATGGCAATGATGCGTATGGCATACTTCTTTTAATTTGTTTCCGTTGCACGTGCTGCAAATGCTTGTTCCAAAAATGTATATTTAAATTACTTAATACCAATTCACGCAAATCAATTGTATGCCACAGTTTAATAGTTGAAAGTACTAATTTGTACTTCAATTGCATTTAGAAATATTTCCTAGCTATTACTGATCTCTATCTTTTAATTTACTTGTGATATTTATCGGTGAGCAATATATAAAAAATTAATGGTTCTAAAAATGACCTGAATCTAGTAACATGTCTAAATAATACGGTATTTTATAACATGTATCAAAATAACAAAAAATATCATGCGTCAAAATATCATACGACAAAAATATCACAAAATTTTAATATTACATTACAAAAATATCATATTGTATATGTAGCCTGAAGATGATCCACAAGTGGCTGAAACGTAGAAAATAAATACATTTTTTTGCAAGAAAGGTGTTTTTTTATTTTTTTTTCAAAAAGACTAACACACTGACATAATTACATTATATATTTTAATCTATGGTTGAAGAAACCACACATCACGTGTATTTACATATTAATCACGGAGTTGTAAGCATAATACTATTATTATTGTCATTATTCATAGCATGCTTATTGTATTACCGTAATCTATTACTTATTGGATTTAATTTAGTTAGTTCGAAATCATGGATTTGTCATTTGTTGTAAGCCAAAAAGGAAAAAGTTTATTAAATTATAACGGTTATATGTATAATACAATACGCTCCAAGCCTGGAAATGAGGGTGTGTAGAATATTTTTCAGAGAAGCATTGTACTGCGTTAGTACACACTAATTCTAGTCGAAAAAGTTGCAAGTTTTTATTATTGTTTTGAATTTTTGAAATTTGTTAACTTGTACTACATGCTTTAGACATAAACAATGATCCAGTTGAGTATTTACATGGATTATCCTAGAATATGTGTATTTAAAATTGTTATGTATGTAGTATTTCAAATATTATTTGTAATTTGATGAATAAATGTGTTTGCTCATTTCGTGGACATTTTCTTGTGTTTAATTTTAATTACTTGTATTCAATATTTTGTTCATTTTTATTTGCGATATTTTGACGTGAATAATTACAAATTCGTTTATTGTACATTATTCTCTTAAAATGATTATAACCTTAAATTATTCTTATAGATTATTATTATTACTGACCGATAAATATTACAAGTGAATTAAAAGATATAAGTTATAAACGGTTGAGAAAAATAATTATATGAATATGATATTACTGATCTAAACTAAATATTTAATAAAAATAACTAATTTACATAATTGTATGTTTTTCTTACAAAAATAATAAATAAATTATTTTAATAAGTATTGAAACTAAATATCGAATATTAAACAAATAATAATAATAATATAAGAAATAAACCAATTTATTTTTTGGAATGTGTCTCACAGATGTTTTAACAATTGTTATATACAATTTAATTCTGAAAATCCTATTCTATATATGTATAAAAATTGTTTAAAAAGTTAGGAAGCATTCGTTAAAGTTAATCTTTTTAAAACAATGTAAGACAAGAGAATCAATAAATAATGTTTATAGGATCAACAAAATATTCTAGTAATTTTTTCAATAGTATTTCGTTCCATTCTCCAAAGTATTTTAAATCTCTAATGCACAATCAGATATTCTTTCACAGGCCTGATTTAGCCTTACTTGATTTTTATTGATGACTAATTGCCTCAATTATCCCAATAATGGAGCAATTCTGTAATGGATAGGTTATTCAGGGTTGTAAATATTTATTATTAATACCAGACATTACTTACAGAGAACAAAATTACGTTTGTTTATACTAGTTTCTATGTCTGTTATTTTTAATTTCCTATAATTCGCCACAAAATCTAAAATGTCGTTAATGAAAGATTAAACAGATTTAAAATTCTTCATAAATCGCGAATCCCCATTCCCAAACTCTAACATATTGATTTATTTTATATATTGATTAATCAAGTACAATTAAAATAATATCAGTACAGTGTTATTCCGCTTATACCCTTCAGGGCACAAAAAACTTTTTTTATGTTTTACAGTAGTGAACACTAATTTCGTTGAATGAAGAAAAAAAATCAGAATTGATAAAAAAGTGCAAGAAACATAACTTTATTTAAAAATTATAGATTTAATTAATTTAATAATACCTTTCTCATTGCTAAACAACTTAAACTTAAAAAAGAAGAGAAAAGAATTTTAAGACTTATTAAAAGTATGTATATGTAAAATGTTTGATAAAAAAAAGTTTTTTATTTAGAGTAATGCATAAAATATTGTCATTGTCGTTCATTGATTTTAAATACAACTAATTATAGTTGAATTAATCTAAACTACATTACACAAGCTGGAGTACTCTATAACACAGATTTAATTACAATTCATTTTAAATAAACCATTTGTGTATTAAATAACAAATAAGCATCTGTAGTCCAATAAGAAATTACACTCCACACTGATAGGGCTCCTCATTTTTTTTTATTATTGTCTTTATTATTTTAACAAACTAAGTGATGCTGTTTAAGTGCATTATATAATTAAATTAACTAACGTTTGCACAAGTTTAGTAAGCCTAAAATGATGAATTCGTATATTTTTGTAGTTTTAATGAAAAAAGCTGTGTCCCATATTAATAGGGGCACTTCCGTTTTGTTGAACTGTTATCATCAAGGAACTCAAATTATTAATTACTGATGTTCTTTTCATGTTATGTTGTTCCTTAACATCACTTCCAACGAAACACAGGTGACTAATTGAATTAGTAATGAGTTTTACTAATAATGAGTAAAACACGACTAATTCGATTATGTTACTAATTTCAACTTAGTTATTGCATTTTTTAATACAAAAAATGAATTAATTAAATTTGACTAATGAATTGGTAGTTGTTACTAATGAATTAGTAGTTTTAAGTCTTTATTAGCAAAACTAATGTCTATAATCCCCCAAGTTTCGAGAGAATGACTAAATTTAATTTATGAATAAATGCAAAAACTTTGCCTAAACTAAAGCGCCATCACATGTAGGCATGATACACTTTTTAAAAGAGCAGCCACACTGGTTACATGAATAGTCGAAAATATGTAAAACAAATATATTCTTTCATTTTCCAGATAATTAGTTTGCTAAATTCTAGATGAAATTCATTTCACACCTCGGGTGTACTGATTATTTGGTCTGCAGAAAAGAAATTTAATTTAGCTGTTTTCGTCGAAATACAAAAGTATTGGTGATCTTTGAAAAGAACTTTATTTTTTCTCCATGCCAAACTATGCCGGGAATCTGTTATGTATGATGCCATTTACAATGGTGCTGCAAAACTTGGTTCGTCTTTTGTGGATGCGAGTCGAAAAACCGAAAAATTAAAAAGCCGACAGGTCAAAAACCCGACAAGCGAAAAACTGAGAATAAAAAAACCGAATCTTAAAAAGTTGTCGATGTGTCGTCTCTTTGACTGTAGGCTTTATGTTTGTCGGTAATTTGTCCTGTCGGTTTTTTTATCTGTCGATTTTTCGATCCGAACTCGCTTTTGTTACTCATAAAATGAATAGTCAAGGTTATCAAAAAGTACCGAAAGAATATCTCAATGCATTAGACGTTAACGCTCTACTCGGCCAAATTAGCGTGATATAATATAAGGACTCTATATCTTTAAAATTTTAATGAATCCATAACTTAAAAAACTATTGTTATCTTAATAAGTAATAATTACATTAAATATGTATAATTAATTTCTTGCCTGCTTATTAGTATAATTATAATTGCATAATTATTTCTTGGCTCGACGGTCTATTTATATTTCGGGAAAATAAACTTGTGGACATCTTCAATTTTGTTTATTTTCCCCAAATGCGAAGAGACCCCCGAGCAAAGAAATAATTATGCAATTATAATTATACGGTTATTTTATTTATTACTAATAATTTGTAAATATACTTTACTTCCAAGAGTAAATCAATTTATTTTAGAACAAAAAATAACGTGCGACATCACTTTTTTGCTAAAAGTATCAAAATATATGAAGAAATAATGTAATGCTTACCAAACTTTTACTAATATTCGTTAATTCAATTCTGTAATACACTTAAAAAGTTTCATGTAGTAAGTTAAAATAATAAAATTAATAATAAAGAAAAATGGTGTGCCCCTATCAACTATGTATAAACAATAGTAGGAAATTTTGTTAATTTTTTCTACGCACTACAAATAGTTTCTTGATGTATGAGAAAGCTTCAGAAGAAATTAAGAGTTGAAATGCGCAGTTTTAATCCTCCAAAGAGTATTTTTACATTTAAGTTGAGAACCACTGCTTTTTCGAATCCGCTGCTAGTTTCAACGCCATTATATTGGTATAGTATGATCCAAATGAACAACAAAATTGAAAGATTTATACACTTTTCTTAATGTTTATGGTTTTATATCTAAGTAAAATTATGAAAAATGTATTAAATGTAATGAAATAATGATGAATTAATTAACTCAACAGGCTTGGAAGAATCTGCTTGGACATATTAAAGGAAAAGTGGAGCCCGGCTCTACAAATCCGAACTGTCCTGTTATCCATACAAGCTCTGCTCAGTGCACCAAATCCTGACGATCCATTAGCTAATGATGTCGCCGAGTTGTGGAAGGTGAACGAAAGCGAAGCCATAAGAAATGCAAAGGAGTGGACTCGACAATATGCCATGGAAAATTGATCCAAACGCTCACCCTCAATCGCATTTACTGCGAGAACAGATAAGATCCGTTTTTTTCTCCTGAACCATAACAACCTGACGATCCCTATCCTTATTCCCTACTCGATCCTCGCTCCGCGTATCCCCCACCGACGCGTAAACCCTTTCCATTTTTGCTATTGGAACTATAAAAAGTTTTTGTAAAAGTAAAAAAGAAACCAAAAAAAAGGAACAAAGAATCGCAACTAGAATTGCATTTTCTGTAAAACGGTACGGTGCGAAGCTGGAGGCTGCGAAGAGAAAGGACCAAAAACACCAAACGGAGGTCCCGGCTCTCGAGGGATTCCTGGTTAACTTTTTCTGCAGTTTTAAACCTTAAATTTTCGATTTACGAGAGGTAGATAAGCCCCGAAGGTCACCTCGTGCCTTTCCGAAAGTAAAGTCGCGTCGCTCGTCCAGGAAGGGAGGAACGAAGAGCCGAATCGAAGTATTCTGTGATAAATAACTCAGTGCGCGGCATATATCATCGAGGTGCAGGATTTGTACTTAGAATCAACAAAAATCGTCGCTGCACGCTGATTCTTTCCTTTTTTAGATTTTTTTTTCTTTCACGCTTACCTCATGTATTGTGTTTATTAATTTTTTTCATTGCAATCCGAAATTTCCCCTCTTCGCTCTTACCCGTCAATGTCTTGACGTCGAGCATTGCGAGATGTTTTCGCGAATTTGTCTTCGCTTTTATCTTTCGGCAATAAGTGCAGTGCATTCGATGTATTTCAATATGTTTCTCTTCAGTGCAGCTGACGTACGATGTAACCTATAATTGCTTATGTATACAAAAAAAAACGATTGATGCATAACGCTTGAAACTGTTTGCCACAATTTTAAAGTTTCTAGGTTACTAGAGCCACCGCTAACGTATACATATATATATATATATATATATATATATCGTATGGTGGACTTATAAGCATGTGCAACCTAGGAACTTTAGTGCATAATCATCCACATAAACATAAATAAAACGTGTAATCGATCGATGTGCATAAAATTTACTAATATGTAAGATTTATGGGTTATACTGTCGTCAAAACTGAATATTAGAAGGATTAACCTATAAATTTGTAGACGAATTAATGTGAAACAAGGATTAAAGAAAGGAAAATGAAATCCAAACTGTAGACTCATTTAATGTCGGTATGAATATCTTGAAAGTATTGCACTACATATGAAAGAAGTAAGATGGAAAGTGAAACGGAGGTGACGGATCCAAAGGACTGACAAGTGATGTTGGCATGCTTCTTCTTTAAAAACTCGGGGGTTTCGCTTTGAATTCAAAATTACAGTTTATTGTTGTCTTTGTATGGACTAGTATAGTATTACCATATACACATTCAATAGCTCGCTTGCTTATTACTAGAACTTATAATACATTCACAAACATTGATAAAGATAGTCATGATATTCCCTCGTAGCCTGCTGTGTTTCATGACTTTTCCAAGCTACAGCACAAGCTCTATGCGACTTACACGCTGGAAAATGCGCCAGCTCTATCATTTTTCGTACACAACGGGGCATCGAAAAACGATCCGTCGCGCGGTATGATGCAAAAGCCGGACGTTCGTCGATAAAGATTTTCCCTCTTCACGAGGTCGGAGAAGTGTTTTTAATTTCATCTCTTACAGCCTCAGCATCGAGTTTTTTCATTCAGATGGTGTGTGTATGTTTTATTTTGTTGTCTTTCCGTTTTTTGTTAGTTTTTTTCACTGCGCGATGTTTCGAGATTCAAGAACTCAAGCAATCCCAGAGTTAACACAAGAAGCAACGGACTCTTCCTTTTCACACTTGGAAGGATATTTATTTTACTTGATGTTATTTAAGGCATTTACTAACTTATGTATATAACGGTATTATAATAAACGGTGATTTTCTTTTAAAACTGACTTGTAACGAGATTTCTTTATTCCGAAAAATACGAGATTCAACAATGTTTCTCGATAGCGGTAGATGTTCACATTCGTAACTCGCATTGAGATAGTTTTCTTGATTTCGAACAAAATAAGGAAGGATAGCCTTTTGTTATTAGATTAAATTTGGTAAATAAATATTTCAGAAAAATATAAGATGTTTAATAAATAAATCCTTTACACCAAAAGAAATACCATCCTCGCTTATAAATCGACACAACTTGAATTAATGTAACTGGTTCATTAGTGCAGTCGATAATTAAATCACACGTTGATCTTTAAATTTAGTTAATGGACTACAGGGCCATGTCAAAAATTGATGGGTCATTTGAACCTCCAGAAGACCTATATAGAATGATATAAGGGTATCAAATAATTAAGCTCTAACTGAGTGCAGGTGAGGTTTCAAAAGCACAGTGTAATGGTATCTTTTGATATAAGACACCATGCTGAGTGGTGGCGGTATTTTAGAAGAATATAAAGAAAAATAAGGGATAGGGAAGGAATCTTCCAATTGTTTTGTTTATAATTATTGTGCTTGTTTACTTGTCTGCATGACACTGTATAAATATCAACGCGGTTGATCAATATCAGTTAATTTGTGTCACGAAGAAGATCGCTAAGGATCGGTGGCCGATTCTGCGCGCCGAGGTATGGGGGAGTGAGTAGTATCCTTTATTTTGTCACATTTATTTATGATTAGTTTCGTGCCTTGAGCAGGGTCGGCTCACATAGCCAAACTGACGAATCCGTGAGCAGACCTGGGACTAAACACCGATCCATGTTTAATAAAAATTTAATTGCACATGCAGTAACATTTTTATTTGCGATCGTCAACATTAAAAAATCGTTACAACTGTAGAGGGAGTACATTTTGGTCATGTATTTTTGTACGGCATTCTTACCATCAATAGATCCACGGAAAATAATGAGGAAACGTAAAATACTATTTCGATAAAAGGCCGTAAAACCAGATTTTACGGCTCGAATTTTATCGCTGGATCGCATGAGGCCTTAAAGTCTTACGGCCGTGTGACAAACATTATTTTTCGTTACTGAAAGCTGTAAAAATTCGATTTCGCGGAATGCATTTAGTCCGCATGGGTTATATTTTTGACAGCGCAGATTCATGTTACACGTGATCCATGAAAATTCATTTTACGGACTAAAAGTAGGCCTTAAAATCGGATTTTACGGCTATAGTACCGAAAAAATAATATATACATATAAGTATTCATTAAAATACTTATTAGTGTATGAAGGACGCTTAGCTTTAAGGGGCCGTATGAATATCTTAAAAGTTAATAGACGCAGAGATTCAATATACAGCAGTTGTTCACGCGTTGGGAGCTCTCGAATTATATTCTTACATCGAATTTTTCTAGAAAATTGTAATACTTTTTTTTTAACGATTAAACAAATTATATTAATTTTTGAAATATTACGCCAAAAAGTATAAAAAACTGTTCAGATTGACATTCACAGTTTTCAATTCTTGAATATAATATACACACTGTTGCATTTCAGATAGACGGCATAATGATTAATGCATGTTATCAATTGTTCTCTTGAAAAATATATGAATGCCGTATAATATCTGATGACCATAATGTACCCCTGAAATGGTAGTGTCATTTTCGGGTGCACCTCATAAACCCGACAAATCACAAAACAGACACTTCAAAAACCAGACATTCAAAAAATAGAGATTCAAAAACGAGACATTTCAAAAAAACAGACATTCAAAAACTAGACAATTCTAAACTAGGCATTCAAAAACCACAAATTTCAAAATGCAGACATATTTTGAATGCCTGTTTTAGAAATGTCTAATTTTTGAATATCCGTTTTTTGAATGTCTATTTTTTGAAATGTCTGCTTTGTGATTTGTCGAGTTTTTTAGGGGCACCCTCAATTTCAACAGCCTGTAAATATGGTTTGCATTAAAATGTACGACATAATTTTTTTCTGAATTACTTAACTGAATACTATTTAAAACCACGATAATATGTACTGTATGTATTGTTTATATTTCTGTATAATTTTTTTTAGAACGGGTTCTTTTCAATGACGATACTATATAACAATTCTATTTAACAATATCATGTTGAAATAAAAGTTGCCGTACATGATCAAACAACTTCCAGCTTATAAATCAACTATACGAGGAAATTAAGATAATTATTGATATACACTCCCATACCTAAGCCGAAATTTATTAAACTTCAAACTTTAATATCTTTGCGAAAAATTATCGTAGCCAAGGGCGTGAAATGATCGTTTTACGCCCGTGGTGCAAACAATATTTTTCGATTTACAGGGAGTAAAATGACCATTTATTCCATCACACAAATTAAAGCTGTTACGAATCATAGCGACGCGCAACACTGACTAGCGAGTTTATTTTTCAATTAGTAATGTTTATGTTTATAATGGAAAATTCTTGTAATACCTCGCTACTGCGCGTTTATTTGTATTTACAATTGTCGTTTTCTATTGTCTCCCACCATCATCATAATCCGTCGTAATGCCGAAAATTATACAAAATCGTATTTATCGGCGTTTTTTCGAAAAATCGTCTATTTTCAGACTGTTTTTATTTCACGCCCCCAGAAGGAGGCATATAATGAACACAAAATTTGACTTTATTTTGGTATTTTCTACCTAAAAACTAGTATTTTTTTAATTTAACATTTTTTGCGGTCTTTCTTAGTTTTCGAAATAATAAGAAAATCAAAAACATCATGTTTTTTTTATAAAAATAGTGATAACTCCGGTCAAAAAGGTCGCACAAAAATGATCCAGCGATCATTTTAAAGGTAAAAGGCATATTTTTGAAACCCGCTTAGTTTCACTCCCCCAGTATTATTCGTTTCCAATCGGCAAACAATTAACTAAAGATAAAAAATATCGTATTTTCTCATGTTCGTTTTTTATCTATAAAAATCTGAATTTTGCGTATTTTCAATTTTTCCTTTGCTTAAATGAAAGCTGTTGAAATAACCTTTAAAATGCCGGATATCGAGTTTTTAAGGTACGATAATTCTTCGCAAAGATATTAAACATTGAAGTTTAATAAATTTCGGCTCAGGTAAATGGCAAAAGTGATTGCCGGGGAGTGTACATTCATATGAACAATAATTTTTCGATGGCGTTAATCTTAATAGTACTTAATAGTACTTTTGAGTACTGGATAATATTTTAGAATCGATGCCGTACTTTTTCAAATCATCCTTCGGACCACGGAAAGGGAGGGGGTTTAAACCTTCGATTTTTTCCCCTTGTTGCGGGATTTTTTGTAGAAGAGATAATGAAACTGTATGGAACTGATGCCGTACATAATCGAATGACCAAATTTACCCTCCTAAAAATCGCCAGAAAGTATACAATTTTTCCGACTATGTGGTGCATTACTTTTGTACTGGGCGTTTTCTCATTACTTTCCATGGATCTATTGACGGTAAGAATGCCGTACAAAAACACATGACCAAAATGTACTCACTCTACCTGTGCTTTTGAAATCTCACCTGCACTCATTTGGACAGCTTACAAGTGAAGACATAGTGCTGAATCTTATTATTTTGTACCCTTATATCATTTTATATAGGTCTTCTGGTGGTTCAAATTTTTTGCATGGGCCTGTAGTCGAGTACAGAATATCAATCTGTAAGATTGCTTTTGAGACCAAAACCTTTTCCAGATATTTTAACAGTGTTGAAGAATTACCAAGCAATGAGTATTTCGTTAGGATTATCAACAGTGACCAAAATATTTATGTAGTTGATCATTTGTTAACCCTTTTTTTCTAAAAATGAGAAAAGCAGGTACGTCAACATCAGCAGTAGAAAGAATTTTTTTTTAATTTTGGAAAATACATTTCCGACTATTTTGAAGTGTGCTCTATCGATTCCCGTCGAAAAAATGGCCAAAAAATGACTATTCCTGCACAACATTTTTCAAAATAAAAAAAAATTCCACGTTTTTTTCTTTTTCTTTTAATTTTTCACGATTTTCTCCATCGCAATGGATTATAATCAATCAAATGCATATATAAAAAGTGATCCCGATTGTTGAACAGAAATAATATACTAATAGAATATTTTTTAGAAGAAATGGCCGATTCAAAATGACCGTGGAACAAACATGTTTAATTAACGTAGGTAAAGTGTGTATGAAATTCAATGCTGTGTACCGGCGGCCATATAGTATCCGCCATTTTGATCTTGTCAGGTTTTATCTAACATATATGTTCAACTTTAAAACACATTTATGAAACAACGTTTCATATAAGAGGTACAATTTACATAATATGGCCATTATGGATCCGCCATTTTGGATTTATCAACTCAAAATTATTATAAGTTTCGTGCCTAACCATAGTCAATAATTATATCAGCATTATAAAACTAAAAAAAGAAACTTTCTATGATCTCTATTTCAAGGAATTAATAATTTTGAAAAAACTTGCGTCGTTTCGAGGCCATTTTGAATCGGCCATTGCTTCTAAAAATATAATATTAGTATATTATTTATAATAATCAATGATAAAAATCAATAACTTCTTCTCCGTTTTTTCTTAAGGGGAGGGTACACGCAAAAACTCAGCTCTATGAAATACAACTTTAAAAAATTTGAAAAAATTATTTCTTTAACAATTTTTGACGTGGAATTCAGTGGTGCTAGAATAAAAACTGTAAACTATTTTTTTGGCCCATAAAAAATTAATTTTTTAAAATCCATCCATAATTATTTAGAAAATATATTTTTACGTTCACCATAAGTTTTTTGATTTTTTAAATTAATTTATAAAAATGTATAAGCATTGTTTCGAAAAAATAAATTTTTTTTCCGCGCTAATATGTAGCTGTTGGAAAAATTATTTCTAGAGCCATTTTTAACGTGGAATTTAGTGGTACTAGAATAAAAAATGTAAACATTGTTTTTGACCATTAAAAAAATTGTTTTCTTCCATAACAAAATTATTTTTTCGAAAAAAATAGAATTTTTTAAAATCCATCCGTAATTATTTAGAAAATATCTTTTTATGTTCACTCTAATTTTTTTGAATTTTTAAAATTAATTTAGAAAATGTAGAAGCATTTTTTCAAAAACGCTATTTTTTTTTCACTCTAAAATTTTTGGGACAACCATAACTTTTCCGCTTTTTATTTTTACACTACTGTATTTCTCGTCAAAAATTACTACATAAATAATTTTTTCAAATTTTTTAAAGTTGTATTTCATAGAGCTGAGTTTTTGGATGTACCCTCCCCTTAAGCGAAAAATCTCTTGGTTATGTTTCTTTGAAACCAGAATATGGACAAAATGGTAAAAATTAATTTAATGTTTTAATGTTTCGACTGTCGGATGCAGTCCCTTCAGAATATTTATTCTGCATAAACAACAAAATTAATACAAAATAGATAAAAAAAATAATTACAGGTTCAGTAACAAATTCAGTCAATTACTATATTATTTATGTTCAACAATTGGAATCACTTTTTATTTATGCATTTCATTCATTAAAATCCGTTTTGGTGGAGAAAATCGTAAAAAATAAAAAAAACTAGATAAAAAACATTGCATTTTTTTTATTTAAAAAATTTTTTCAGACATAATCATTTTTTGGCCATTTTCTCAACAAAAATTAAAAAAAAATTCTTTCTACTGTCGTACCTGCTTCTCTCATTTTGGGCAAAAAAGGGTTAATTATTGACCAAATAAATTTTATTGATTGAAAAACTAAAATAATATGAAAAAATATTGTTGCAAGCTAAAAAACCTGATCCAATGTCTGAAAGTTACTTTTATTTTGGTCGCTATTGAAAACCTCTGAAATACAATGTATGATTATTACTTACCTGCTTATTTTTACTTAAAATAAAATATCCTCATTTCGTATGCAGATGCATCTCTAGTAATGATATAATTATCAAACTGCGACTTTCAAAAGTAAAGTCCGAAGGTTTTATTTCAGGAATGTAGAAAAGTTCGGCTTTGCGAGTAAAATCGATATGCTAGCGCAACTAGATCCTTAGCCTTCGACACCGGCGCAGTCAAAACGACGATTGTATATACTTTAATTTTTTTTTATAATTAATAAGTGTACTTCTTAGCGTAATGACTAGATGCAGTTTCTCAGCCACCCGACTATACATCTTGTTTGATCCCGTATAAATTACTCGTAACCGCCGCTCTCGGACGTTCGCGATGCCAAAGTTCATCGACCACCCCGATAATAAAAACTTATTCATCGAAATACTTATAATTAAGTAAATTATAAAAAAAAACTGAATTCCTTGAAATCATTGTGTAAAATTCCAACATCGATTAAGAGAATCTTCTAATAGAGAACCGGATGTCATTTGTGTTCTCGACTCTTGCCTACTACTCTACATGGCGCAGTTTCGCTTTTTTTTTTATGTACACGCGTACACCGCTCGAGCTCTGCTCTTGATATGCATTCTTTGCGCCCCAAAATCTTACAACAGGTACACTTGGTGCGCAATCGACAAACACTTTTTCCTTTTTAGCCCGATGAAACTTTGGCACGAAGTCCTGGCAGACGTTAGGAATCTGGTGTATGGGTGCACTCATTTTCCTGCTTATCAAGGTCTCGAGTTATATTCCAAGCGGATTAGCTTCTGGTTTAAAGAGTCGTCAGCGAAAAAAGACGAAACTTGTAAGACAGTCTCGCCTGCTCAAGCGATACCTAGGTAAATTCGTTATACCTTTGTCGCTGTAGAGACCTTCACAAGCTTTACGCAATTCTCTTCTCCAGTCTTACTGCCATTATCTTTACATTAGCAAAATTTTCAGTAATTCGATTAGCAAAACTTATTTCCACATAGATTGAAATGAACGGTTAAATGAAGTAGTGCTTCGCTTGAGAAACATCGAACATGTTTACTACGATGGTAACGAAAAGAACAGATCTTTATTTTCTACTTGTGAAGGTCCCGGACGAGGACGTAGCAAATGCAGTTCGTTAAATTACGTAGCGACATTAGTACAAATCAGTAATGAGTTTAAAGAAGGGATGTGTAACAAAGGAATGTCAACCTTATGGCGACTACGTCGAGTTAAGTTACGGATAACGTCATAGTAATATACAGTTCTAGCTCTCCTCAAAAACGTTAATCGAGAGCTTTGTGCTATTTATAATCATGTGCATTGCTCACCTATCAATCTCTCGACAGTTTTATTCATGTGACTCTCCATGGCAGCTAGCGAACCTCAATGGTCGACGTATTATGCTACCGACTTGTCGACTCGGCCCTCGAAACAGAGCGCAAAGTCTCTACAATATCTATTGACAGAAATTTTCTTTTCTATTCAGGCACCGAGTCCAATATCGACAAAAGACCTTTGCGCTCCGAGGGCAAGTTTTGAACATTCCGATACTGCCATGAAAAGTCATTGGCCGACAGAACATCCTGTATGCGCGTAACGCACATGAATATATAAATTTGTATATGTATACGCGTGTATACGTACATACATATACACGTATATACGCATTTATATATACTATATATATATTTGTATAAATAATGCCTGAATAGATATTTGATAGTTTTCCTCGGCCTGCGGAGCGACGGTGAGATGTTCCGTAGGAACTGTTGTCGAAACGGAAGTGAATGGCGGGTGTATTGTCTCTTCGCTAAGTAACGGCCAGGCAATTGAACGCTTATATGTACACAGGAGATTCCTGACCTGTTAACAGCCTGAACATCGACGTCGGCATTGTCTTCATCAAAATCTGTAAACACAATTGCTTTTCTCTACTACTGCTTTATTATACAATTACTATACAAACGTTACATCGATAATGTTTAGTTTTCATTACAAAATTCACTTGACGTATTTTTATCACTTCAACGCTACTAAAACGATCTAATTCCCATCATGTTCTTTATTGTCGAGAATGTAGCACTCGCTGCTTGGGGTACTGCAATGTTCGGCAATGTAGAACAAATTGAATTCAATTGCGACGCTTCGGAAATACGATTATTCAGAAAGATCCATGTTCGTTTATGCTCTTCGCTGCTGTCTTGTAACATGAACAACTCTGTCGATTTGTAAATTCCGGCAACACCGAATCGTCTTGTGTACCAATTGAAATCGACAGATCTATCTCCTGCGTAATAACATATATCGTCAACTAATATGCACAAGTTTGAAAGAGCTTTCGGTGCGTTTTGTGGCAAAGTCATAAGACCCATTGCTTGTGGCCAGGTTTTTTTATACGGTATCACCATTTGTAAACGTTTTGTTATCGCTTCTTCGATGACAGATTCTGGTTTTTTCTTTGCCGTTTCTCCATCTTTTTCAGTTTCTTTACATTTTAGAATTTCTGTTAGTTTTAAATTGCAGGACGAGGTGAAATGGTGAACTAGATCGGCTCCACTACCTTGAAACATGCCTTGCACTGTGCCTGCGTAACCTATCGACTCGGCACCGGCACTGATCGCTTCTTTGCTCCATCCCAATTCGTGAACAAAATTTAATGAAGCATCTAAAATCTTACTTTTGATATTGTTTACGTATTGTTCTTCGTCAGCTGTCGAAGTGTCATCGCTCTTATGACTATCATGATTATTAGAGGAAGTTTCTGCGAAATTTCTTTGTGAAGTCCAAAAGCTTCGTAAACCGGTAATTAATACCGGATTACGAAATAAAGAGACACTCATTATAACACGAGGTCTATACAGCAACTGATTATTGACGTTTCTGTTTCTTCCGACGCAATTCCTTCCCCTCTCTTATATGTCAACCTAACCTCAATTGTACAGCGGACTCTGGTGTTGAAGTCGTGAAGTGATATAAAACGTCAAGTGATAAAAAATTTCAAGTGAATGATCATCAGGATTCGGAAGTAACTCGTTACTTTTTATTATTAGTAACGAAAATAGTAACGTCGTTACTAATTATCAATAATGAGTAATGAATTTGATCGTTACTTTTGTCGTTACTTTCATCGATGCTTACACCCCGTTTTTAAATTAGATTGGCTAGAAGATGGCAATTAAATGAAAAAAGCTCTAAAAATCTTGGGAAATATGTTAAATAATTAAAAACGTACGAATCATACAGAGAACACAGTTCCTCAGAAATATTATAGAGTCAAGCACGAAGGGTTCTCCCTGCAAACATGGAAAGTAACAGATATACAAAAACAGAGATAACAAAAAAAAAGAACCGAAAGATTTTTAAAAAATAAGTTGCAAAAATTTCATCATAATTGTTCACTATAGGCTTTAAAATATCTGATCACTTTATAGTAAAAAAGTGAACATAAACTATTTATGGAAAGTAACAGTTGTGTAATATTTACGTAATGGTTACATTGTTACATAAATGTTACATAGTTGTTACATAGTTGTTACATAACTGTTAACTTGTGTTTGCAAGCCTTTAATTTTAAAAGAGTATAAAGAAATATTACTTATAAGAATTGGCCGATATTGGACGTATTTGGTCAAATCCACAGAACTTTTGACTTTTGTTCAAAAAAAGGTTGAAAAAATATTTTAATCACGCACTATTCCCCATTCGCATATGTGTTTGTGTACCAATCTAGGAGAAATAATCTATACCTATGTAACTTTTTTATTGCGGGCCGTTTGTATAAAATACATAGGTATTTTTAATAATTTTGAATTTATTTGCACTAAATTCTTAATTACATTTTCTCTAATAATACGAACAAAATAGAAGAATTATTTGCAGCCCACATAATTTCTGTTAATAATTGATCGATTGATGGAATCGCAGACATTAAGAAACATAATAAAAACTTATTAGAGCTGTGCTCCACGATAATTTATTTATTTATTTATTTATTTATTATTAACGGCCAAATATGGCCTTTATACAAGAAACAATAATGATAATTGCGCTCGTTGAATTGAACAGCTTGGTATAAAATAAAATAAACAGGTAAATGTAGTAAACGCTGTCTAAAAACTATATAACATTTGAAAAATAACAAAGATTAGTATTTATAAACAAGGTTACGCAAACTGACTTTAAAAGCGCCTATTTGCATTTGACTTTTGATGGCTACTGGTAGGTTATAATGTGAAAGTTTTTATGGTTGCACGAATTTTATTATTTATTTCAACTTTATCTTGACATAGATGTATAACGAGTAGATATTCGTAATACGGCTAGATTTCTTCATTTTTATCTCAGGAATAAAAAGCATCTATTATTTCGTTGGGTTATTGCAGACCGCAATCATGAAACAGCAAAATATCAATAAAATGTGGATTTCACAGAAAGTTATTTCATGTCAAACTGCTAATAAACTTTGCACACATCAATGTGACTTATACTGTTTTCTAGTATGCGCAGTTGCAAGCTAAACGTCAGTTCAATGCCTTAATTCTGGGACCGTGTATTTAGCATAAGGGAGATTTTTAAAAAATTGGATTATTTCATTTGCAATTTCCAAGTTTTTACATTTTTTACTGCCTCTTGCTAGTACATAAAAATACTTTGGCACGCCTTTTTTTCTACAAATGTGGTAATAAAGGTTTTTGTTATATTTTTTAACCCTTTGAAGCATGAATTTTTGTTTGGGCGGAAAATAGCTGAAACTTGTTACTCGGGGATTTTCGGAGTGGCTGATCACGAATCTAACCTTAGATTTTCAAAATTCAAGACAGATCCAAGATGGCCGACAAAAATAAAAAAATTTATTTGATCCAAGTGAAAATGCGTACTCGGGGGTTTTAAACGTTGCTGATTACGAATCTGGCCATAAATTTTCAAAACTCAAGATGTCGGATCGAAGATGGCCGACCGAAATGTAAAAATTTATTTTAACAAGGTACTCGAGAGTTTTCGGGATCGTAGATTTCTAAAATTCAAAATGACGGATTCAATATGACAACCAAAATGTAACAGTTTTCGAGGTCGTAAAAGACAAACTATGAAATTTCAGCATTCGTGACCTCTTGTTGAATCCGCTACATTTTATCTTGAAAATGTAACATTATTCAGTATTCAGTTTGAATAATATTCGAAATAACTGTTTATATTTCGGAACGTCATGTTGAATTTGCTCGAAAACCGCTGAGTACCGGGGTCGACCTTATTGGAACCGCTATTTTGAATTTTGAAAATCTATGGCCAGATTCGTAATCAGTAACCTCGAAAACTCCCGACTGTACCAAGTTTCACATCGATCAAGTAAATTTTTACATTTCGGTCAGCCATCTTGGATCCAGTCATTTTTAATTTTGAAAATCTGATTTCATCTTAGAAAAACCAGTTCCGTCTTATTTCAACGACATCTTCTTTTTAGCATGCATTCTTTGTAAAAAAAATACGTAATTTTTATACGTGGTTCGTCATTACAAACAATTTAACACAATAATTCATAACACAGGTCTATACAGAAAAGAGGTTCTTGGATGTTGTTGGGAAGCTGTGGTTCATTTCCGACGTAATTATATGCGTAGAATCCAAACTCAAAGTCAGAATTGGTCCATCACGTCAGGTTTTTGAGATATTTGAGGTTAGGTACTCGAAAAACGCGTTATTTTGCTATGTTTGAGGTTACATACACGACGCAACAATTTTTGTTGGCCTTTTGTACTATTTGCATCTATTAGTACTATCTTTACCCTTCAAAATGAGGTTTTATTCGATCACCTAAGATCTTTTCTTACAAAGTTACGGCCATTTTGAAATGACAAGATATATTCCATTAACGTCATCAAAAAAACAGTCACAATACTGAAATGTGATTTTAGTTATTAGTATCCATATTTGATATAGTTGTTTATATTTATATAGGTTTCATGACATTGAATTTGACCTTGAGCTTGTTTTCCAAGAGCATTTCATAGCAAGTAAATTTGTTTACATGTATATCGTAATTTCAAATTGGCGTATCTTGTTGAAGAAAAGTCCTAATGGAATTCTGTGCATCCCATATTAAAGGAAAAGAGTAGTATCACATGATCGACCGAAAGGAAAAACTCCTAAAAATGTTGTGTCTTCATGACCTCAAAAGTAGCAAAAACATGCGTTTTTCGATTAAATAACCTCAAATATCTCAAAATCCTGACGTGATGGGCCACTTCTGACTTCGGATTCTGACTCTACGCACAAAATTACGTCGGAATAAATATTAATTTGTTTACATTTAAAAACATGTTATCGAAGTACAGAAGCAAAAACGTGCATTAAAATTCAATTTTAATCTACCGAAAAATAAAAAAAAATTAATTACAAAAAGGGTGCCCTACAGAACTGACACTGGGCTTCAAAGGGTTAAATATTCCTGAAGCCTTAATAATTATAGGTATTTCACAAAAATTAAAAGTTCTGTGGATTTGCCCATATGAAATTGCCTGCAATCAATTTACTAATTTTAAATAATTTTTGTTAGTAAAAAAAGCTTTTCATAAAATACTAGACGCCTCGTCCCAGCAGTGCCTCTGTAGAAAGACTGTTTAGTATAGGAGGAAGTGTATTAAATTCTATAATAGGAAATTTGAAAGATGACTCATTTGAACAACTATTATTGTTAAAAACAAACGCGGCTCATTTTTAAAATGTTCAAAGCATTAATGTAATAAATAATAATTACACCGGCACATAAAAAAATAAAAGTTGTCTGTGCTTTTAACCAGATCTGGTAGTCTCTATGTATTTTGACGAGCTGAATCCGAATCTGTAGCCTATTTAGCCCGCACACCCCCGAATTTCGAATAAATGGCAAAAAATGGAGAAAAATCGCGAAACATCACATTATAAAGTGTGCGAAAAAAATCGGAAGCAATTTTCTGACCTTTATCTAGTGCGTTTTTGGTATTTTAATAACCTGAAATTGAATCTGCAGGCCATTTTGCTCGGAGTCTACACATTTCGAGTAAATCGCAAAAATAGCAAAACATTGTGAAAAATCACATTACTATATTCGAGTAAATTTGGGAAAATTTTCCTGAGTATGATCATGTATGTATTTTTCATACATGAATGCTCCAAATGTGAAACTAAACCCCCATTTAGCCAAATATCCCAAAATTTCGATTAAATTGCAAAAAAATAGTGAAAAAATCATCAAACACACTAGATTAAGGTCAGAAAAATTTTCTCCGAATTCTTTCGCACACTTTAATGTGATGATTCACGATTTTTCGCCATTTTTTGGGATTTATTCGAAACTTGGGGGTGTATGGACTAAATGGACTTCAGATTCGGTTTCAACTCGTCAAAAGTACAGACCACTTTAATAAAGTTGTCAACATTGATATTATTGATAAAATTTAACCCTTACTCGCCAGATTTCTGCAGAATGACATACTTGTCACTGGGGTGAATTCACATCCTGACGAATAAACTTGTAGGAAAAGTAAATTATGCAATATTTCAGTGATAGAAAGTTGACTTTTCAATGTTGTGAAGGTCAAAGAGGCAAAAGTAAAATGCAGTAAATAATGTACATAATAGGACAATAGAAACCTCAAATATATAAAAATATATATTTAGTATAATTTGAGATAGTTAATTAGAAAATAAGTAACTATTTATGGTAACGCGATACAAAATTTCCACGATAATAAGTAACGAACGTCGATACTTTTAAAAAGTAACGTTCCGAACCCTGATGTTCATTTTTATGAAATGATCATCTTTACCTCATCATCAATTGAAAAAATATTTGATATGATTTTGTAAAGTTGAAAAATACATTAAAACATACCTCGCCGACAGAAGTTGCAAGAAGATTAACGATCTTCTCGTGAGGAACAGCAACGACACTCTGATTATTGATTTCAATAATCCGATGGCCCACCCGTACACCACCTCTTTCAGCGATGCCTCCACGCAGTAAGCTGCATATCACTCCGTTCTGTACACTAAATCCTAACTGATATTTTGTGTCAGGCCTCTTGATCTTCACTTCAACGACAGGAGCACAGGGTACAACAGTTAACTTGACAACTGTTTGGTTTTTCGAGTTCTTTATGTAAGTCTGACACGTTGATAGAGGGAGACCGACAAGTGATATACCGTTTATCGCTATAATTTGATCGCCTATGTTAAGCTGACCACATCGAGCTGCTGCTCCAGCTGGGGCAAGATTCGCTATCACTACTGTAGGCAACATTGAACCCCAGCCAGACTCTACTATCACCACACCAAGGATTTCGCCTTTTGCTTTCGGGACCACCACCTGTGATTTTATTCCAAGATTAATTTTCCTTTGTGATTTAATCGAAATTATATTTCCTATGACTTACCTCTTTCTGCATTTCTTTCTTGGCAAACATTTGAAGCTCGTCGCCAAATATTTCTTGGGAGTTAAGGACTTCCTGATAATCCATCTCCTTAACAAAGCTATGGTCTTCAATGCCATTTGCTTTGAGAAATTCCATGTAAGCAACCTGGAACGCTTGGCCTATACTCTGCGCTATGAATTGAGCCTCTTCGCTTTCAAATACATGGCAAATCATTTTTGGCGTTCGGTTGATCTTTGGGACCTCTTCCATTTCATGAGGGACGAATCTTCGACGAGCCATTAATACCACAAGATCACCGATGTCCGCGATATATGATATCGTCCGCAATGCATGGTCCATCATAATCTCTTTTAAATCAGTATTTAAAACCATAATCTTTTCCGTTGAGATAAACAAGTCGACTTCGGTACTTGGTTGTGTCTCTCCTTCTGGAGCCTAATGGTGAATATAATTCATTTTCAATTATCAATATTCAAAATAATGTGTATAAAAATGTTGATATATATAAAATCATCTTTAAAAAATCGATTCACTTATATATGCGATTTTAGATTGTTTATTGACTTGACCTGAAAATTGTTCAAATATATGAAGAATGGTTTTCAAGTTACGGAAATGACAAATGTTTAGAGAGCACACAAATATGAAATTGAAGTTTTAAAATGAATTTATTGCACGAAGCATATTAACCAATTTAAATACAAAAGTTTAAAAAAAAACAGGAACAAATTATAAAAATTAGTGCTTTACATATTATTTTCTCCTTCTATAAACATAATTATTCTTCATTAAATGAAGAAAATATGATCCAAAACCAGAGAAAGCAAATATAATCCAAATCAGAGAAAGCAAAGAGTAAAAAAAACATTTCTTTGTAATTTTGTGCTTTTGTAAAAATAAATAAGCATTTTCACTTACCAGAGCCTATTTCAATGCAGCGTGAAAAAGAAAACAAAACAAGGTTAGCAACAACATTAAAAGTAATATGCGATAACAAAATGTTTAAAAAGTCAAATTTGCACTATTGGCCAGCATTAAAATAAATGCAGCAATTATGAATAAGAATATATGTTAATATAAGTGGATGGTTAAATGTTGAAACAGTGATTATCTTATTAGGCGTTAAACTAGTTACGAAGTAATGTTATTACGAATTGAGTATGAATAAAAAAAACTCTTTTGTGTAGATATGATAGTAATTTCAAAATTAAATCTATGATTGCTTAAGAGTAAAACGGAGTATTAGGCTGTATAAACTGTAGACTGAAATAAAATAAAAAATAAGTCCTTTTAGTGAACTGATCTAATATATTCTAATGGCCTAGCAAATAACACGTGTAACATCTTAATAAATCGCAGAGAAACCCTTAAGCAAATATGGAAGATTTGGGTTAGTAACAAACAGAAGAACTACGCATATAATGAAAATATTGCAAAAGTATAAATAATTGTTTTAAACTATGTTGATATTCTTTGCATATGTTTTCTAAATTAATCTTAGTATTAAAAAAATGAAGGAATAAAAATCCTATTTAGTGTATCCTTAAATTCATATGAATTTATTGACTTTTATATGATATATAATAAACTTATTTCATAATTCTTAGTCATATGATATAATTTTGGTATTTCTTGCAATTTAGATTTTGAATCTTGCAAAACAGGATACTAAAATTTTGAAGTTTTACGAAGATTAATAACTTACTTAGTAAATGTGATGAAATTCTTTTATTTAAAAAAAACAATAGAAAAAGACATTCATTACAGTGCAAACATTTTTTTTTAACAATAACTTTTATTAGAAGTGCTATTATTTTTAAGAAATGTATATTTTATTTGTTTAATTTTAACCCATTAACCGTCGAATGCACTGAAAATTTACCTCGAGTTCAGCAGTTATTTCTCGCATTGAACATACAAGGAAAAAATCGAAAGTCTATGAATTTTATTGTTTCAAGGTCACTGTTTCGAATGGCGATGAGAAAATTTTGAAAAAATTGCAATTTCCAATGCTTTTTGCAAAAATATGTAAAAAAATCATGATTTTCAAACTCATTTTTTTCGTTTCTCCTAAAATTATTTGTCAAAACGCATTTGTATCGACTTAAAATAAGTCATAAACGCTTACCCGATGTGTCCACTAAAGGAATCCATCATACTTGATTTTTTTTATTATTGTTTTTCAAAATTACCCATCATCATACACGAAAGTAATTCTAGTTAAACAAAACTCATTACTGGGGGGTTTTGGGGTGGTTGATTACGAATCTGTTGTTGGTTTTGTTAAATTCAAAATGGCCGATCCAATATGGCTGATAGAAAGTATTAAATATTCATCGATTTTTGTGGCTTTCAGTATCTTTATGCTACTCAAATGAAAAAAAAATCTTATTATTGTATGCAATATTGTCAAGAAAATGTGTTTAATCTAAAAAAAAAGTACGAAATTTGTAGTAACTTAAATTGACGTAATTTAAACGTAAAATGTAAATTACTGCTCTGAAAAAATATGCAAAATTAGAACACGAAACTTTTGAAAAAATTGCTATTCTTATTATTGTGACAAATGTTTGAAAAAGTCCCACAATTAAAATACATCAATACATCGGTATTCAGTAACCTCGTAAACCCCGGTAATCAGTCGATTTTCAATTTTTTCCGCTATATTGAATCCACCATTTTGAATTTTTGAAAGCTGACATTAGATTCGTATTCAGAGACCCTAAGAACGTATATGTTTGTATGGAATTATTTGTCACAAACGATTTAAAAAAGAAAAATGATCATTTTTTGTAGATTTTTGTTTATAATTAATTAAACTATAGTATTTTAATATGTGTGATATCTTTCATTCAATCAATAAATGCCTTAGCTATGTCGAAAATCAATCACAATGTAAAAAACATAAGAAACTGATTTTTAAATGTAAAAAAAGTAATGAATAAAAGGTGGGTCTTTAAGAGACCCACCGTAACGCAAAGGATTAATGTATTGTTAATTGTATTAATAATAGTTACGAAATTATTAAAAATGACTAAATTGCAATGGGAGGTTTATTTTTATCGTCAAAGCAAGTACAATTTATTTTTAAATCGACACGACAGTCATACAAGTTCAATAATACAGTGTTCTAATTTCCAAGGCTCGAAATTGATGGTCAGACGTCGTTATCCGTCGAATGATTTCCTTATCTCAGAGAAAACAAGAAGGCAACCTACTTCGAATAATTACTGAGAAATTTCGAAATATTTCTTAGACTTTAATTTCTACATCTTAAATTTTCTTCCAATACAAAAAAAAAAACAGTTTTGAAAATGTGTCAGTAGATTTTAAATTGCATTCTTTTTTACTGTTTTTATTGTTGGTCAAGATATTATAATTCCAAATTCTTTGCATTTCAAACGAGAGTTTTATTTGGAAACTTCTCCATCATTTTTAATTTTGGACATTTTATTGAAGATTCGGAATTGCGACATCAACACACCTTTTGAAAAATTGATCCTGCATATTGGATCCTCCATTTTGAATTTTGAAATTTTGGCACCGGATTCGTAATCAACGAACCCAAAAACATTATATCCAAAGTATTGACGAAACAGGAATACTTAAATTTTTATTATTCTTTTATACGTGGTAATGACCTTTCAGTATTTAATCTTTGTTTAATTTCTGGGATAAGTTTATTTTTGATCACCGAATGATGTACACAAAGTGTGGACCATGCGTTTATATTCAAAATAGTCCAATAATGGCATTGGTGCATTTTTCTACGTTACCAATTTCAGAAGTATAATTTGAAACAAATTTTTAAAAGAATCTGTAGGTTATCTAGGTTGGAAAACGGAAAACTTCAATTACAAGGATGACAATCAAAAGACCATGATGCGATTGTTTACATGTACATATTTTGACCAATTTCCGAATTTGATTTAACAGTACTCAATTCGCTATTACTCATTTAAAATTCTAAAAAAGATTTAGAATCCATGTATAACCATTTTTACCAAGCCAAATCAACCTTAACCAAAACCATCACTTATCGGACGGTGTTTAGGATTCTAAAATCAAAACGGCAAAAAATGAAAACCCAAACAGATCAGGTCTTCATTTTGCAAAAATAGAGTTTATTCTAATAGGAATGAATGTCTGTAAATACCTGAAATCTTAAAATATCGGGTCGATGCACAAAGTCTAAACTTTAAATCAAAATTAAAAAATTATATTATAATAGAAAACCGATTTTGACAATTCAAAATGTCAGTTTCAACTAGACTAGGATAGTTTTTTGAAAATCAAACTAAATTCATTTGTAATCTGTTCCTCGGGCGGTTTTGACGTCCCTTATTATGATTATGATTTAGATTATGAATGAGTATGAATCAAGTCGTATTTTCAACAGTTTTTTAAAGTAAAATTAAATCTATCGATATATATATTATTATCCGCCATTTTTTAATTTTTAAAATCTTACTTCAGATTTCTAATTAGTGACCTCAAACAGCTACCAAGGGTCATGCAAATTTTCAATTTTTTAAATAATTCAGATAATACTTTATATAAGAAAAACATTCTTCTGCTTCCCATTCTAGGTCCGGCATTTTGAAATTTTGAAAAGTATATAACTGGAATTCAACATTTAGACGCTATATTTTAAGCATTCAGTCATTTTCTATAATTTTTTGTCGAAAAAATGTTTAAACTAAAAAATTAAAAAACTGTTGTTTCCCAAAAAATGGTCCATATCTTTCTGGAGTTTCTCCCGCCCTTTGGAAGTCGGTCTTTTAAAAAAATCAGTATTTTTAAATAATCTTTTTGTGTTATATATTTTCCATTTATCGTAGTGTCAACAATGTCTTATTTGCTGTATCTAACGAACCGTAATGCAGTATTTATTGTATTAAGTATACTTGGGTGGTTCTAAAACCAAAAAATATTTTTTTTTCTTACTTTCGAATTAATTTTGTAGAATGTCGAAAAAAATATACGACATTTTGCGTTTTTTTAATGACATTAAGCAGGCCCGAAAGTCCGTTGAAGTTTGCACTTTTAATAAGAAAGTTGATTTTTACAATTTCGTTCATGATATATTTCTCGAAACATTCCAAGCGTTCGATATGAACGACAATACATTTACTTTTTCATACATTTTTGGGGTCGCTGAATACAAATTTGAACTCAGAATTTCAGAATTCAATATGGCTGATTCAAAATGGCGGGAATTAAATTTCCAATCAATTATGCATTCTGATACTTTATTTTAATTTATTTTCGAAAGAAGTGATCAAGAAAATACATTAAATTAAAGTATCAGAGCGCATAATTGATTGGATATTTTCCAAAGAATCCAAAATTGAGTTCAGATTTTTTCTCCAAAGCTACGTATGCGCGAAAACTGGGCCAAATCAATGAAAATATTGAAATTTCACGCTATTTTTAAAAAATACAGCAAAAACAATAAAGAAACCTAGTTCACTCATATAAGCATTTCAAAGCATGCACTTTTAACCAACTTTCCTAAAAATTTGAGCCATATCAAATACGACCGTGAAGTGTTACATTTTGATATGGACTGCCTCTCATTGTTTTTTCAAAAATCCTATGTAATTTTTTTTTGCAGTTTGAAATCGGGTCTTTAATATGCCGATAAAGTTTCACAAAACGTTTAAGAAAAGGAGGATTGATGGAATTTTAAGCAAGAATTTCGATGCAGGAACTATCATGAAAAAAATGAAAAAAATTTTTTTCATTAAAAATTCAAACTTTAAGCGACTTGCTGGCCGGATTAATGTCGTTTAAAACAAAAACAAGAATCCACTCGAAAGTAAAAATCGATTTTTTAACCACCCTAATGTACACTAAACAGATTTTTTTAAAAATAAATATTATCATTGCACCGTTAAATAGGATGCTAATCTCACAAACATAATTTAAAATTGTTCGAAAAACCAAATAGATTTAAATGTATATTTAGAAGCTTACAATCTATTTATTTTGAGTGCATTACTGGCAAACGGTCATTAAACTATGATCAAATGTGAGCAGTCATGCGAAAATCATTTGTATCTCGTAAAATGTTTTATCAATCCAATAAATAAAAGTCGGAAAATACAACTTGTTATTTATTATTATTATTAACACTCTTATTATTATATTAACGACATCAAAATATTACAGTATTAATAAAAACATATCCGTTTTATCATTAAATTTGATTTCTAATTCAAATATTTTGGACTTCCTTGCATTTCAGATTGACAATCTAAAATAAGATTTCGAAAATCGACGAAGAACGAAGTTAAAGGGTTCAAATTCAGTTTATTGCAGTTTAAAAATAAATTTCATTGTTGACAGAAATTCAATAAATGCCACTCGGTAATTATTACTAAACATAATAAAGATTCATTTGTAATATTGTAAACTGTATTCAACTGCATGTGTTACAAAATTATTTGCCATAAATAGTTTTTTAACATTTAAATCTATTTTGGGTTTTTCTCGAACAATTTTTAATCAATTTTGCGTCAGTTTAGTATTTTCATTTCTTGTAGCGATAATGCAATAACACGCTGAGACGAAATAATCAAAATCGTTCAAAATACGTCACGTAATTATTCTAATAGATCGTGATTTGTATGCAATCATTGCCAGTTAGCGCTACGGTCATTTTAATTAGTATAAGCGTATAATCAAGAGCAATTATTTTCAAACTCGACATTTTAGGTCGTTAGTTATAGACATTCCACAGATTATTATCGTATCTTGATTAATCTATTACTTATTTAATTTCATCGACAAGTTAAAAATTAAAAATATAATATAATTGTAAACATCTACTAAATCAACAAACATTGGATACAAGGATTTTTATGTAGCTACTGCATTAAATTCGCCTTTTTGATGATTTTGCCCCAGTGCTTTTAATAAATGTAACACGATCTTCTTCAACATAACAATGCGACTGATTTAACCATTTTTTTAGTGTAATTTTTCTAAAATTCGGATAAATATAAAATTAGCATCAATTAGTTTCTCAAAGTGTAACAAATCCATATTAATTACTTCTTTTATGTATCACATGCGTGAATCGTGTTCGTCCTCTATGTCTCCGATGCATTTTCCGTTGAGAGAATCGTAAATCTAAACGCGATTTGCATAGCTGTCAAGGTCGGTGCTGTTGATTGAAATGCATCTATCATCACGTGAAATACGAAACCCACGTCAATTTCGACATAAAAATAATGTAATCGCAAAAGATCGTATTTATTAGTCGTAGTTGAACTGTATTCGTAATGCGGATAATTTCAAATAAACAACAAGAGGAAACAAGATTTTAAACTTAGCAAAAACCTGTCATTGATTAAATGAAAATAAAGAAAAGAATAATATAAAACAATCAAATATCAACGTTCATTGATTGATAAAATTGATTGACAAAATAAAAACCATAATCATCGTCCAAATGATTAAGTAACAATCTTTTTAGTAGGCATCTTTTGTAATCAAAGTGCCGCTTTTCCGAAATGGAAATCAAACCAATACTTTGCAATAGCTCAGACTTGTAGCTTAATAATTTTTCAACACAATTTTTGTAATTTTTAAAGAAATCCTAATGACATTATCAACAAAAAGAAATAACAACTGGATGTTTAAATCTACGTAACTTGTTTCAATTTGAGGTATTGTTTATGGCATTGTTATAAATTAAAGAAATATCAGTGAAGAGGGTAATGATAGTTATCCGGAATTTTCTTCAGGAACTTTTGGGGAACTTTCATATGGATAATCGCTTTTTCTTAGAAGTTTTTTAGAATAGTGTATACGTGAAGTCTATCAAAAATATTTAATATGTTTGAATTAAGTAAGAAAATTGAATAGATAGAAATAATTATAAAAGAAGATTTAATTTTATTAGATTAAAGTTAATTTACCACTAGTTCTGACCAAAGGCAAAAAATATCGATCATCGTTGTTCAAAAATATTCATAATATTTTATTTACTTTACAAAACTTATATTTATAAAATTCTACAAAAGTGCATTTGATTACTTGTGAAAATGTAATCTTCGTGAACGTTATATTACGAGTTATACTTATAAATAATAACAAGCCACTTTTAAATTAAAGATTTTTCAAGATTTGTTTACTTAATTATTAAACAAATACTATTTTTTTTTATAAAAACTCAATAAAATATACTCTTCTTCCTTCAACAGTATCATCAATAATTATATTGTAATATTAGAAAGTAGAACGTTGGTAAAATATCTGTCACAAAATTACAGTTTTCCGGAAAAAATATTAAATTCCCGTCCATTAAATGCAACGTCAATAATGAAATTGCAATATTGCGAAGTTCAATTTAATATTTTTCCTGATGTAACTTATTTACTGAGAATAACACTTTTTAACCATTTTCTTCAGTAAAAGCATTGACGAAAACAAATTTTGTTTTATTTGAAATTTGATACATTACATTCAAATCAGATAAATAACAGAAAACAGTAAGAAAGCGAGGATTGCTTGGTTAATTTATTTTAAAACATTTATGGCATTTTCTAAAACTTTGTTGCAGTAATTTAAACAACTTGTTACATGTTTATTACTAGAGTAGCAAAACGACTAAAATATTAAATATGTGATTAGTATTGGGCAATAAAATTAGATACACATTGTTGTATGCAATTCACTACAATTGACAAACTCCCACTCCTCTACTGCCTTTTCGATATTATCTTCAAAAAATTAGGTTGTAGCCTAATAAGAAAAGCGACAGTTTCAAGCTGCTTTATTTAATTAAAAAACTATTAATTGGGCTCTTCTTATAAGCGAATAATACTTTGTAACCAGTATGGCAATGTATAAAACTGAAGCAACATAGCATTCGAGACTTGTTAATTAGTACTACGACCATTCCCTGTTTAGACAAGTTGTTTACTAATATTTATGCAAATATTTTGGGTTCCTATTAGTTATCTGTATAATATTTGTAAGATTGACAAATCAAATTATTTTCTAGTAGCCATAAAGAGTTTTAAAGTGCTTAAAATTTTTTATTTATTTATTGTGGAATGTTAGTATTATAGACATTTTTTATTGAGTAACCTACTTAATGTTTGAAACTTATTTAACAGTTTCTTTTGTTTCCGTATTCTGTTAAAATTAATTTATTGGTTTATTGACGTCGTAACAAATTAAACATCACATTAACGATGTGGTGAACACATCACCCATTATTAAAAATAAATACAAACAAGACTGTCATGTAATTCACGTGGAAATAAGAATGTTATGAAACGAATGTCAGGTTGGATTGCCTAAACAATTGAAAAAATGAGCATACCTTTATCCTGGCGACGGCCTCCTCAGCCTGGCACATCCTTGTGGATTTGGTAGGTTGCCCTTCGCAGACAAGTTGCGTGGAACCCAAATACCTCGCCCGAAAGAGTACCCCCTCGATAAGAACTGTCGGATCGTCCAAAAGGGCTGAAATCGTCAAGGAAACGTGCCATTTATTTTCTCCGAAACTATTTTTCGTCGAGCCGAGTTCTCCAAAAACCGAAATGTACTCCGACAAGCAATGGAACGTCCTGACGATCTCCTCGTTTACCGTAGACGGGGTATCCCTAATGGCGATCAGCTGTTTATCGTACATGACCGGCATGTAATGAGTGTACTAACTATCTTTCCTGGGCCAGTCGAAAGTTGTTAATAGCATCCGATAATGTCCCCCCACTACAACCAGGAGGTTCGTCAACGAGGTCCGAGTACATTACGATCATTGTGTCTGGTTAAATAATTCGGAACGCGGCATGCATTGGTGCGTGCACCCGAGCGACTGATATTTTGTATGCCGGAAAAAAGGTACATACCGTGCGTGAAACGTCGATTGCAGGCATATTAACACCAGATCCAAGGTAGCAGCGTTCAAAGAGCATTAAAAGAATAATTAGTACGCTAGGTTAGATCGACCGAGGATAAAAACTAACGAGTAAATCGCATATTGTTTTTTGTTTGTTTGTTTGTTTGTTCTGGGACATGCGTTAGTGGATCTATGGTAAGTAACACATTGTTTTCGCGCGTCGAGCTCACCTTCCTTGTTCCTGGTCTTCTTCTTGCCCTCCTTGTCCTGGAACGAAAAAACCGTCAAGTTAGTCGCTTCTTCAGGATACATCCGCACGTGTCACGTTCCATGCACTCTTGACTCATTCATTGTCGACATTGACAGTCATTCAATAGGTGCTTTCTTCCTCAACTTTCAAGCCAGTCCACTGGTTAACAGGTAGCCGTAATTGCCGGATGATTTTGTAACGAGTTCGATTCTATTTCTATGTTGCTTTACGTAACCGGTCATGCAAGTTTAACGTTTTTTTTTTCATCGATATTGTTCTCTTTGTTTAAAACGAGATAACGATATTTACGACAAGAACTAGACAAGCAAGGACTAATGGTCAAGCTGCGCAAATATTTTTCTAACATTTATAAACATTTTTCATTGAAAATCCACCGTGAGGTTGTATAGAATGTCACATTTTGTACCTAATCAATGTCTCAGAATGGATTTTTTAAAAGTTTTCATCGAGTTTCTTTCTGGGATATAAATGAGACTGCGTTAATATGTTCGACAAAATTTGCAGATATCAGGTTAGTGATAAACATTATCCAAAACTTTAAAACATTACAAATTTCTTTTGGGCTTTACATAATTTCCAGATGCTGCTCGTGTAGAAATAAAATTTTAAATCAAAATAAAACTGCATTCTGTGGTAAAAGGTTATTATAAATGTTTTGGCCATATAACTGTTATTTTTTATATAAACGCTATGCTACTATGAATCCAGCTAAAGTTTAAAATTTGTTTATTAATTTAATTAATATTTACAAAAGATGCGTAGACAGTAAAACAATTTTTGAAATTTTTATCAGATATTTCTGTTTTTACGCTCCTACATCATATTTCAGAATGTAAATATCAGCAGCTGAATTAAAAATAGTAACATAAGTAGACCATCTATTAGCCAAGTTAGAAAACGTAGGTCAAGTTTTAAAACGATTTCTTATCAGAGCATTATCAGAAAATACCAACGTGATCTGGTTTCTTCGAAATGGCACTCATTACTTTATCAGTATTTACCTTTGGAATTTCGTGTCGTTAAAAACGCTAAATTTGCATGGATTTCCTTCTAAGCAAATTCTTGTCGTTCTTAAAAATTTACGAGAGTATCATGTACGCTTATTAGAGTAACGTTACGATAAAAAAATGTGTGTTATGACATTTTGGCAAATTTCGGCTACCTAAACCAGATGGAAACGTACAAATCTAACGGAGCTAGGAGTAACAATGCAGAGCTCGGAATGGATGGAAAAGCATTCCTCTGGGATAAGGTCAGGGATTCGATGTTTACGACTAGCACTAGCAGCTCTATGAGCCTAGCGTGCGCCTCTAGCGTACGAAATTTTGAAGCGTTGCCAACTAGCCAAGCGACATCTCTAAAGCGGCGACTTTAAGCGGAAAAACATTCAAAAGCGTTTTTTTCGTGGAGGTGCACCTTTTTCACCTTACTGCTGGAATCCTTGAGGCTCTGAGGGGACGTGGGGGAGTTTTTGACAGGGGTCTTCTGAGGACTCGCCGATGAGGGTTGCGTGGGACTGGTGACTTCGCGCTCGGAAGGAGGGGATTGGATGACCGAGACTATCGGCGGCGCCGGCGGCGGTGACACGGATGCGGAGGTTGAGGGTAAGGGTTCACCCGGTGCTAGTGGCTCTAAGGGGGTGACGCCCAAGGTCTTGGGTGGCGTTTGCTTTGGAGTGGTTATTTTCGCAGTCATTGTCGGTAACATTGTCCTAGTTTTAGGTTTCCGCCACCCCTGCATCAACACCAAGGAGTCTGTTAGTTATTGCGACCACGAATACCAGTTAGCTACCGATCATTCGATAACGATTTTCAATTTATTTTAACCACAATACCGAAGAAAGTATGGTATTGCCAACCTACCCTCAAAACTAGAAAAGTTTACACTCGAAAATTATTGGACTCAATTGTGGAGTTCAAGACAGAGTAATCGTTAATTTTCACTCCTATAGGCTTCAATTTTACTCTCTTGGAGTCACATTTGCTCCTTTGGGGTATTCCGTACTAGGTTTAAATCCCTTGACCAGTGTAGTTATATACTGCATCGAAAACTGGTCACTACGTGGCCGGCCGACAAACATGTTTTATTTCAACTCGCTATAACTTATGCAATTCTGAGAATTTTGAAATGAATAAAAAAAGAAATTGTACATTAGAGTTTTTTGCATCTAATGAAGAATGAACAAATTATATATCTCAATAAACAATGATGTTTTTCAGGGCCTCGAAGCACATGACGCGTTGGTCATCGGCTGCCACCAACTTTAAACATTCATTACTTTTTGACTATTAAACCAATAAAAATAAAACTTTCCAGAAAATTTGTTCATACCTTTATGAAGAAGGTATATTATGCAGTTGCGTTGAAAAAAATTAATAACTTCATTGTTTATTGAGATATATAATTTATTATTTCACCATTAGATGCGGAAATCTCTAACGAACAATTTCTTTTTTTTATTCGTTTCAAAACCTTCAAAGTTGACTATGTTATAGCGAGTTGAAATAAAAAAGCCGGCCGCGTAGTAACTAGTCCTGTCTATACGACATTCAGTCGCCTTTCTCTTTTTCCATATTTATTGACGCCATTAAACTACATTTTGACTCCAAAGAACTCAAATGTAGACGAACCCGGCCTACCCCATTTTCTACTCCTTTGGACTGAAATTTGAGTCCAATAATTTTAGAGTGTACATTTAAAAAAAGATAGAAACGATTTTAACTCGTGCTTTTCTGGCTTCGAGGTTAGGTCGTCAGGTGTTCGGATTTCCCGCAAAAGTTTCTGAAACCACTCCGTCGATAATGTATTCCGTTTTTATTATTTTTTAAGTTAAAAACTCGAGAAGTTATCGAGGAGATTGTTTCAGATATCTCTTAATACCTGAACATAAATGATTTTTCCATGTTTGGCGTTATATTTTGTCATTATTGTTCAAGAGACTGCCCAATTGGCGATTGAAACATCTAATGTGGCACAGCTGGTGTTCGAGTTTGAACTAATATGTACACGACTCGCTGTATGGTGCTCAATGTTAATATATAGGTTTCGAGAGGTTTTCAAGTTTAGTTTACTGTTAACTCGAGGTTATTAATACTTTCCATGTTATATAAGTATCAACTAATAATCTTGGAAAAAATTGTGTATTTCAGGCAGAGGAGAAAAAAAATGGGAACGAAATATCTGCAAGATTCCAGTCGAAAAAAAGGAATGTCAACGTTCCCCATTCTTCATCGTGCCTGAAGAATTATATATTAAATAAAATGATTTGCATACTCTATAATCTAAATTAGTTAATAACTCGTAGAATAATAGTGAAAGTCAGTTACTAAGTAAATTTTTAACAATAATAAAAATAACTAAGTATTATATAAAATATGGAAAATAATCAAATTAATTTTGGGTTATGTTCATTTTATTTAATATCAAGAGAATTAATACATTACCACATTATTATATTATTATTTGTTGAAAATATATACTTCAATATATCTTTTGTTATATTATAGCAAAATTAACAGAATATTATACTTATATAATTCCTTTTCAATGTAAATAAGCGTAGCCATTGCATGTTTGCAGCAGTGTTCCTTTGAAGCACCTGCTGGACACGAATATGAAATTGATTTTATTTTTTCTTCCACTTTTTCATTTTTTTTATTAATCCGGATTTGTAGTTCGTGGTACTTCGTGGAGGATATTCGAGAATTTTTGTCGTCCTGACAAAAAGAGCTTCAATTTTCACAAATTAGTTTTTCTCTTCTCGAATACCCACAAAAAATATATTTTTCACAACCTTTCTATTTCACGAAGAGGTCTAACAAACCCACTAAATGCGTCAACTCAATGATCCAATTTTATTAGAGGGGAGATTTTAAATTTCACAAGAAAACGTAAAAATAAACTTTATAAACTTTTAAACTCTATGTGTACTTGAACTGTACGTGTACATTGAACACCATACAGTGAGTCGTATAGATCTTAGTTCAAACTCGACCGTCAGGTGCGCCACTTTAGTTGTTTGAATTGCCAATATAAAATGATCATATTTCAAATTTATATCAAGAAAATTGCAAACTTCATTTAAATCGATCATTATCATATTATTAGGATGACCTTGAAAGTAAAAAATAGTCACCAATGCATTGTCACCAATGCATCATACAATTTAGATTCGTATTTGCTTTCACCACAATGTAGGTGTTCTTTCATATTTCAGGTCTTGATCAAGCCAAAATACTCATTTCAAATGGAAAATATAGCATCAAACTTCAAACAATAATCATTAAAAAATGGAAATTTATGTACATGTTGATAGTTTTTATCTTTTAAATTAAATTTTGTTCCAGAATTTCGATGAACCCCCGTGTAGAAAATATTCGTGGCTCTATAACAATTCTATATAGTTTACTATATGTGATTGATTGTACAGAAAATATCTCGTGTATGTATTCATTAAACCAGGAAAACTGCGTTGAGACAAATAGTATAATAATTTAATCAAATTTAATATGAAATTACTGATTAATCAAAAGGTTGTCTGCAATGCCATTATACAGACACGAGGATCAAAATCTTATTTATGCAGATAGCTGTACGCATAAGATATACAATATCAGTTGGCGGCTGCCTTAAAATCAAATTCACTTCTATAATGCTCGCGAGAAATGGAGATCAGAGAGTCGCGACGGCACCTGGCGGCAACAGGCCTAACTGAAACTATCGAAATTATATACAAACTTTGCATAGATTTATCACAGTTTAACTTGACATAGAAAAACATAGTTAACTATTTCGTTAACTGTGCAATTACTGCGGAAACAATTTTCTACACGGGACATCTTAAGTAAATTATTTGATTAATCAGTAACCCCAAAATGATTACTTTTCACATTTTTAATACAAATTTAACTTTTTTCGACCAACAACAAAAAGTAAAAAAAGTTCTTCAATTCGTTCAATGAAGAACTAAAGTTTAGATATACTGCCGCACCGATCTTCTGGAATAAAATTTGAAAGAATCGATTATCGTCTGCCTCGAAGCTAATCGATATTCGAAGAAACTAAAATACTAATAAAAAAAAATAGTACATATAAAAAAAAAGTTTCACGAACCTTATCATCGTAGAAACCCTGGTCGTCTGTACGTTGTTGACCGAGTAATCGGTCGGTTTCGAGATCGGTATCCGCTTCTTCCTCGTCGGCGCCTTCCTCGGTTTCGAGGTCACCATCACCGACTCCTCGGCGCATCTCGGAGTCGTCGCTGTTTGTCTCGGTGCACATCCGTCGTCTGCCATCCAACAAACTAAACCTTAGTTAGACGCACCTATTCGCCGTGTTAAACGTTCGCGAACGCGCTAGTGCAACAATTTTTACCTTAAGCGAGACATTTTTAACTTTTTCAATCCTGATTTATCTAATATTTTTAATTCCTTTTGTTTATAATTAGTAAAATTAATACATTTCTTTAAAAAGATGCATCTTGGTCACCACTGTATGAAAGTTTCTTCTAGTAACTAAAGAATTAACGAAATTCAAATCAAGTTTATGTTTCTATTTTGAATACAATACAGAATATCTCATTTTTAGATATTCTTGTAAATGAAAATAAAATCGGAGTACGTGGTCTGCTAGAATTATCTTTGAAATGTTCTAAATATTGAACTGAACTTCAATAATCAACTCTTTGGAACACGGGTAGAAGACTAGAAACTCGTTTCACCCATTAACGTCCAAAGGACACTTTTTCTTCTTTCTATTTCAATCGAGTATTTTGTATCAAAATGGAAGTTAACAAAAATTAAGAGATACGTATCCTACTGTTTTCGAGGTCGCTCTTCAAGATTCCGAGGTCAAAATTGAGTTTCAGCCATTAGGAATTCCAATATGGCGCCGAATTTGAAAAAAAGTCCGAAAAATTGGGAAATATTTATTTTTACCAATTTCTTTCGAGCCCTTAGAATATTGGGATTCTACTGAAACTCTGAACAACGGTGAACAAAATACTTCGATTTTAAGGAAAAGTTTTACTTTTATACCCTACATCATTCTAACGACCTCAAAATGGCCGCAACAATGAAAATTCTTTGAAATTTTCTAGATGTAGGGAATAAAAGTAAAATTTTTCCTTAAAATTGAAGTATTTTGAATCACAATATTCTAAGGGCTCGAAAAAAATTAGTAAGAATAAATATTTCCCAATTTTCTGGACATTGTTTACAAATTCGGCGCCATATTGGAATTCCCGATGGCTCAAAATCAATTTTAACCTCGGAATCTTGAACCGAAAATAGTAGGATATGTACCTCTCAATTTTTGTTAACTTCGATTTTGATACGAAATACTGGACTGAAATTGACGCAAGAAGACGTGGCCCTTGGGCGTTAATGGGTTAATAGAACACCGAAAAAACATTGAGGGACGAGTGGAAGCATATACTGGCTTGACTGTTCACAGAATCGATACCGGACATGAATTCGATTTTGAAAACACCAACATCGTAGCCGTCGTGCATAATAAAACTAAACGTAAACAAATCGAAAATTATTTTATTAAAAAAAACTTAAAACACCGTCAATATTAGGTTTGAAACCCTAGACTAATAATAATTAAAAGATGCCTCGAATTTTAAGATTTTTTAACAAAAATATGTATTTGCTACTCTTATCATATAGTACCGGTTATATGTAACAGATAGACCATTTTCAAAAGGAATTCTCGACTATACAATGCGATTGAAATCCCTTACATGTTACTCGTTCAAGTTAATCTTCATAACACTACAATATACCTTTTTTTTATTCTTGAAAAGGGTCACGTATAAAGTGACCGAAACGTAGAAAATTTTGTTTATTTTCTACTTAATTAATTACGTATTTACTTTATCATTAATTCACCTATTTATCTATACAGTCATTTATTTACTTATTTAATTACTTAGCTATTTTTCATTTGTTTATATTTATTTTTCTATTATTTATTTAGCTAATTTCAATAAGTTCATCGACCTGCAGAAAAGCTTTCGATTATAATGATATAATTCTTTGGAACCGTTATTTTTAAATTCGGCGAGGAGATGTTTAATTTAAATAAAATAGTAATTACAAAAATATAACTTTATTGGATTCGATATGGTATGAAATCAATATTCAGAGGTTTAGAGTTAAAAACGTAATGACCGCAAAATATTAGACACATTAACCACTAAAATATAGAGAAACTTTATCTCTGGTTCAGCGTTTATTTGCTATGTAAAACAAATATAAAATGTAAAAAAATACATGAATTTACCATTTTCAGTATATGTTTGAAACGCAAAGAAAAATGTATTAAAAAAAACGCACAATTTACACTATTTTTATTTATGTACATTTGTATCACATTTATATGGACTAAAAATAAATCATATTCCAGGACCTGAAGTGTCAATTGAAGAAATTTGTCATTACATTTTTTTATTTATTAGCTCTTTATATTAATTTAATACTAACCATTTATTGATTTTATATTAAATATTTGTACTTTTATCAAAAGTACACTACATCTGAACGTAATTAATTTGTTCAAAATGTAAAGTTAGTTTGGATTCAAGATGATTGATCTAATATGGTGGACATCAAATATCAAATATTCATTTAGTTTGTGGCATTTATAACTCTCTTAAGTTTTGAATCGCTAATTACGAATTTCTCATTGCATTTCTCAATTCCAAATAACGAAATCATAATGTAGCTCACTATCTCTAAAAGTTTCATTTACCCGCATTATAAACATCGGTTTTTTCACTTTATTTTATATTTTTTGGGGGTACAGTCGTCCATCGAAGAAAAGGCACCATCGATTACGAAAAATTATTTATTTCTAAAATTGTAATACTTGACATTTGTGGTTACGTTTACGATGAATTTCCTCTGATATGTTCCGGAAATTTTCAGTTGTTACTCGTCTTCAAATAGTGCGATGAATACAAACAAAGCTTTGAAATAATAATATTTTCAGGACACGGTTGAAGTGTTTGAGTAAACAAAATTACCAATGTAAATTAAATGTTGGAATTATGAGTTGATCTCAAACGATTAAAGATACCATACATTTGAAACGGAACACAGAAAAAATGGTTAATGAAACCATAGAAAAAAGGTAGAAATGATTGTAACATCTAATAATAGTTGAATTAATAACGTGAAAAGTTCTTGATACTTCGTTACTTTCACAATCCAAAATATTTTAAAATATACCATGCAATAATTACTTTTACTATGACAGTATTTCATTGAGAGATTATTTTCGTTAAATCAATTTTATTACATCTATGTTACTACTGAAGAATATTTAAAATAATTATTGAGATTATGTTTGCGTTATATTTGAGGTTATGTACTCTACTGCATATTTAACAATAGGAAAATACTAAACGAAACAAAGTCATGGATCACTTTTGCTACTTAAAAAGTAAATTGAACTATTTTTTTGTAATACCGTGTTTTATTACGGTAAATTGGTTCCATTAACTGTATTTCTTCTCTCTGTACGAATTTCAAGTTTACCTTATTTGTATTCATCTTCTTAAAAATAATCTATCTACGTGAAATAAAAAATGAAATTATATGCATTTTTATTATATTATATATAGGTACAAAAAAATTAGCATTTCCTTAGAAAAAATCGTTTCTGAAAAATAATTCAGCGCAATTGTATGGGAAACATTTTTGGAGTTGCTGAATACGAATCTGAGGTCGGTTATAAAAAATTTAAAATGGCGGATCGAATATGGCGGACAAAAAAATTAAAAATCGACAGAATTTACTTCAAACTCGTTACTTGGTGGTTTTCGAGGTCGCTGAACACGAATCTGACTTCTCTTTTCAAAATGACGTAGAGTATTAGGCACTTTCCGTGAAAACAAAAATATGTGACTGAAAAAGTTATTAATATCGGGACTAAACATATATAACCCTAAACAAAACCGTTTAGAAACATAAAGAAATATTAATTTATGTTTATATAACTATATTTTTCATTTAAGTCGTACTTTTCGACTGTTTTCATATCATTTTCATAATGTTTCGCAGCTAAAACTTTGCTTTATATATCATATTTTGTTAAATACTGCTTATTTGAGGTCCAATAAAAATGAAACTATAGATAATTAAGTGATATTTAACATTTTCCTTGGGTGTTTGTAAGGAAAAGGCATGTATATTGAAAAAGCAAACGCACAAACTGGCTATTTCATTCAAGACAAAAATTACGCGTTTCTTAAAAAAATCTATTTCGGCGAATATTTATTCCAAGCGGAATAAAAAATGAAATTGTAGGTATTTTTATTACCTTACGTTCACCTCAAACTGATCTTTTTCGAACTAATCGCGATAAATTAACCCACTAACGCCTGAATAACACAAAATTTAAGCGCGACTTTGGGTTCTCAACTTTCAATCAAATTAACCATTAAAACAAGCAAAAAATTATTTCTTGTATTTTTTATGATAAATTTTCGTAAAAATTGCGATTTTCCACTATTTTTTGTTTAGAAAACGGCCGATTCTAACTAGGAAAATAGTTTCTTTATGCAACAAACGGCTACAAACGTGTTTATTAATATTTGTACTTCAAACATACGAGTGTAGTTTACTTAAAAAAAATTTTTCCTGCAAATACGATCCTCTCAAAGTCGGTAACATCGGTAATTTACGTGTTCTACTTATATTAACAGAATGGTTTATTTTATTTTATTCCCTTGAGGCTCGATTACTTGTTGAATCATATATTCAGCATTTCGAAAAATTGTGATTATGAATGTTGTGCAATATTTAAAAAAAATCAAAATGGCGTATTCAATATGGCGGAATTTTTTTCGGCTGATAATGTTCACTCCGGGATTTTCGGGGTCTCTGCTGACGAATCTGATATCAAAATTGGAAAATTCAAAATGGCGGATTTGGATAGCGGAGTTTTTTATATTTTATTAACTACTTTCAGCTGAAAATGTCCACTCGGGGGTTTTTAGAAAAATTTTATACATTTTTTTCAGAATGAATTATCATCGACGGAAAAAGATGAACAAAAATATTAGCATGGTCTTCAGTCGAACTATATTTGAATATTTTTTTTGTAAATAAATGAAACAGTACATTATCGATGCTACCAAAGAAAACGAGTTTGACTTGAAATGGAATGATTTTTATCTATTTATTGACATTCTTAGTTTTCCCACTGTTATGGACAGAATCGATGTTTTATCGACTGTGGTACCCGGCGTAGGTTTTTTCCCACAAAGGTGGTTTTCCCTACGCCATTGCACACCGGAATGGGGGTACCTTTCAAAATGAAGCTGGCCTGTTAGGTAATTATGTAAAAGGCCCTTCGAAATGGTGACGATCTCGATACAATTATTGGTAATTCGAATAGTATGATATCGATGTGTAATATGACGTCGTTGTCTATTTAAATAGCGAGAGTGTTAGGAAGTCTGCGTCGCGATCGGATCGTCACCGGCACTGATCGGAATAAATAATTGAGAAATTTCGTCGGTCGATCAAATCGTGTGTTTGATTTAAAACCCTTCCACCAGTCGTTTACACCCACTTTCAACCCTATGTCATCGCAAGAGAGCGAAAATAGGATATGTCGTGTACAAAGAAAATTATTGTCTGACATGGTCTACCTCTTCCTGTCGAGAATCAGGCAACATTCTGTGGTCGTTGTGTCAGTATTTAAATCTGTAATATCAAACTTCAAAAATAGATTACGGAATATTAGCAATTCTGAATTGATTCACTTTGAATTGCCAAAATATAATACCAGATTCTTCAGAGGAATATTCTCTTCAAAATCGGCATTCTTTTAGTCACGAATAATATATTACGATCCTAGGCCAGTAAAACAGAAAGTGCTTCAGATCACATGAAATTGTTGGCCGAGGCGAAGCCGAGTCTAACAAACATGTGATCTGAGGCTTTCTTTTTTATTGGCCATGAGCCGTATACTATTTTTCTGCTCGACGTAGCCAGAAAGCCGCAACTTCGTTTCGCGCAGCGGCCAGGAAGTTGCGGTTTCTGGCCGGAGGGCAGAACAAATATTAATTATAACATTGAATCCGCTATTGTGAATTTTACACCTCTATCGTCATATTCGTAATCTTAGACCCCAAAACCCCTGAGTGGACATTTTCAGCTGAAAGTAGATATAAAAATATAAAAATTACCGCCATTTTGAATTTTTTAAATATTGCTAAATATTCGTAATCAGAATTTTTCGAAATATTTCAGTATATGATTTAACAAGTAATCGAACGTCAAGGGAATAAAATAAAGAAAACGATTCTGTTAATATGAGTAGCAGACGTAAATTACTGATGTTATCGACTTTGAGAGGCTCGCATTTGCAGGAAAAAATTTTGTCCAGCAAACTACCCTCATATTTGTTAAGTACAAACATTAATAACACGTTTATAGCCGTTTGTTGCATAAAGAAACCATTTTCCTGGATAGAATCGGCCGTTTTCTAACAAAAAATCGTGTAAAAATCGCGATTTTTTACGCTAATTTGAAAAAAAAAGTACAAGACGACATTTTTAGGTTTTTTAATGGTTGCACCGTGTAGAGTACACCCAAAAACATAAAGAAAAGGTTGTAGGGTAAAAACCAACAGCGAATTGATTAAAATTTACGAGTCCAAAGTCACGGTTCAATTTTGTGTTATTCAGTTGTTAATGCGTTAATGTTTTAACTTTTTCTGTCATCATAACTCGAAACGCCGGCATCCAAGGGTACTTTTAGTATATTCCAAGCTACACTAAAAATCCAGGTTTACGCCATTTGATTCTGCTAAACGACTTAATTATTACTTTGCTAATAATAGTTTCATGATTATTGACCGCAAAAACCACAGTTTTCGATGGATTTTGTGAATTAAAACAAAAACTTTTGCCATATACGATCCACCATTTTTAAATTTCTATCTAACGTCGAAAAGTTTTCTGTACTGAGTTTCGTTTACATAATTTTGAAGTTTTTTTTTTTGAAATTAAAAAATTTTGTTTAATGTCTACGCGCATTCTACATTCTTTTTTGCAAACTTCGATGTAATTTTATGTTCACCACATTGAATTTCGCTTTCCTAATTTTTGGACTTTCGTAACAAATTTTATTCGATTTCAATGTCAAATTAGTATTTAAATTTAGCCTGAAAAAAATGTTCTCTTCTACAAAACGTGCCATAACTTTGTTTCAGTTAACATTCATTAAATTTTAGCTTCAAAATCTAGAAGAACATTTTGATGTCAGAAATAGTTTCAGAAAATTTTCAAATAGTTTTCCTCATAATAAGAGCCGACAATTTTGTGTACATTCCTTCTGGCACTACTAACGTGTTATATCTACAAAAATCCGGTTTTTATTGAAAATTTAGTTTTTAAAAATATTTTCTTAGTGTCATTGGAAAGAGTAGCCTTTAAAATAAATGTTAACCCTTTCACACCCAGGCAAAACTGGCTGAATAAAAAAACGAATGTGTAACTGTTCTCAAAGTTTTCGGGGTCGCTGATTACGAATCCGGTGTCAGATTTCCAAAGTTCAAAATGGCAGATCCAATCTGGCGGACAACTTTTTTAGAAATTGATCGGATTGGCTTGAAACATGTTACTCGGGAGTTTTTGGAGTCGCTGATTACAAATATGATCCAAATATATCTTGGATCCGCCATTTTGAATTTTTGAAAACTAACACCGGATTCGTATTCAGCGACCTCGAAAAACCCCGAATAACAATTTTAAAGCGATTTAAAAATGTTTTAAAAATTCGTGTTTTTTAATACACAAACTTTAAAACTCTAAAATACACAATTTGTATATTTTTTTAAACAATAGGAATTTTTTAACACGATCTAGGTTACATACAATACCGGTCATAAGTATGAGATTTCCCTTGCGGAATTTTGGCTCATTTAAAATGTTGATATCTCATCGCCAAGTTAACATACGGAAAAAATAAAAGAAGGAGATTAAAGAGGAGACTTTCAGCTTCTCAGCCGCATTTGCCTTTGAACTATGCTCGATTTACTCAAGTCATTTTTGGGTATTATTTTTTTTAAACCGCTCCTTTTTTTTAAAATGATTGCAGGAGAAAAGTACAACGTGTTATCGATAGATAATCCCTTCAGCTTCAATTTGCCTCTTCGGGATTTTTTCTAACAATTCTTTATAAATACTTATATAATTTTTAAGAAAATAATATGGGTTTTTTTCAATCTGCTCTATCCTGACAAATTGGCGTGATATAAACAATTTTTACGGAAGAAAAAGTTTCATGTTTTAATTATATATTTGCTGAAATTTTTCGAAGTAAATTTTTTGCCCATTTTGTCGACTGTAATATTTTTCCGTAACGATCATTCTCGGATGTAAAGTTGCTTTTAAACTATGCTCAAGTTTAAAATTACGTTTGTATTTACTATTAAGTTCATTTTTCGGTAATATACTCGTAGAAAATTTGACGGTGCTATTCTATGCCATTTACATTTACATATATTAATAAAATTATTCAGATTTTCCATGTATGTTAAAATAAAGTTCATTTTTCATTTATAAATACATGTATGTGAATTATTATATCGCAAACTGAGCATAGTGTAAATGCAACTTTACATCCGAGAATTATCGTTACGCAACATTATTACAGTCGACAAAATGTGGCAAAAAAAATTTACTTCGAAAAAATTTCAGGCAATAGATAATTAAAAAATGAAACTTTTTCTTCCTTAAAAATTTGTTATATCACGTCAATTTTCCGAGATAGAGCAGATTGAAAAATAACCACGTTATTTTGTTCAAAATTGAATGCGTATTTGTGAAGAATTGTTAGACAAAATCCCGTAGAGGCAAATAGAAGCTGAAGCGATTATCTATCGGTCGCACGTTGTACTTTTACAGGTAAACACACTAAAAAATATTAATTATCTTCAAAGATATTGAGGTTTTTGTAGGTGGGACGATTAGCGAAATCTCAATTTATTGAAATGTTTGTATCATATCGCTGAACTTAAGGTACAATTTAAATAGGATTAATGGGTTACCAATATTGTCGCTTAAGATAAAAAAGGTTAGGTTTGCACTATGAACGTTTAACGCAGCGAGTTACGTTGGAAAATCCTCGAGAAGACCATCGAGACAAAGATTAAAATGTATTAAATTATTTTAGTATAGTTAGTCTCCTACTTTTTGACGTTGGTGTCGAATTTAGCGTGACCTAACGTATTAAACAATCATGATCTAAAAGTTATCGCATTAAAATCGTGTTCCAACGATCTTTCGAGGAACCACAGTTCGTCTGCTTACTTACCTGGGTATCCAAATGGGGCTAACGCTGGACTCTGGTGGATCTTCCGATGGGGATTTCACTGGTAAGGTCTTCGTCCTCTGCAACGCCATCCTGATGTCCTTGATCGCGGCTTCGACTTCCACGCCGATCTCCATACCTGTAGCGCTCTGTCGACCTTGCGGAGCTGGTGGTGGCGGCGTTCCCAACGGATCCAAACCATCCAGCTGTAACTCGCTTTCGTAAGGGCAATCTTTCTTCGCGACGAAGAGGTCCGGCGACGACGCCTGCAGGGAGTTCAGAATGTCTTTGGTCACGTTCAAACTGACATCCTGATCATCCGTGCCCAGCATGTCGTTGCGCGTCCTTTGTATGATTTCCTTCTCGATCTCGTTGATTTGCCGCTTCATCAGCATCACCGTCGGGTTGTTGTTGTCCGTGTCGCTAGCGTGCCCACTGGACAGACCATCCTCGAGGACCGGCATGCTGGTATATATCCTCAAGGAGTCGGAATTGGTACCCAGATCGCCGACGGAGCCGAGCAAGCCACTTGCCGGTAGCAGCTCGTTATCCATCATCATCAGCGACATTTCACTGTCCAGGTCTCCACAATTGCTATCACAATCCGTGGTTTCCGGACTTAGGGTAAAATTGCGCGAGTGCCCCACCTGCAAGCCGACTTCCGTCTCCCCCAAGTCTTCGCTGCTACCGGTACCTACCGACAAGTCCAGGAAGTTGCTCTCGTGTTCGGTCTGAAATTTTGCAGTAAACATAAATCAGATCAATTTGTTCTTCTACGTAAAAATCAAGTAAAATATGACATATATACCGTTTGAATATAGTCTTTCTGCTTCTTGGGCGACTCGTGGACCATAACCTCTTCAGTAGTTGGGGGAACACTAGCGAGTCTTTGTCCGACATACGCATTACCTCCTTGCCTCCGCAGTTCGTAGTCCAGATCCTACAAAATAAAACAAAATCATATAGATTGCATTTGAAATTAAATGTTTATATTAAATGGTTATATTTAATACTGTAATGTTATGAAACTTAAAGCAGGCCTTTATAGTACTTGTTCAATTTATGTTTTATTAAAAGTTACTGACCATGTGCACTAAAGAGGTCTGAAATAATTCATCTTTATGCAGCCAAAATTTTTGAGAAATTAATGTATAACGGAATTTTAGATTTTTTACTTTGTAGTGATATACTTCCAGCAAATGAAAACGTATTCAGAAGTATTGAAAATTTCAGTACTTCTGAATGCTGTTTCTTAATCCTTGTAAAAGTATTAGAAAGTATAGAATGTAGAGAATTTGAATGCTTCTGAATTCTTCGCTGTGTAATGGGATTCTTCCCCCGTTTATACAAAAAATTTGTTGTTTGTTTTCAACTTTTAACTTTTACTTTAATTTCACTATTTTTTATATTTCTTTTATTATTATAAATTAATTGTATTAAGAAATGCGGTCACCTATCCGGTTGTAGTTCACAGAATAAGATACTTAACTTGAATGACTACAAGCGTGCAATGCTGACCTCTGGTTTACCACTGTCAAACATTATTTTAATCCTAATTTAATACTTATGTACACGTAATGCATGGTTTTAAAGTCGTACTGCTTTTTTTTTGCATTTTTTTAGCTTTAGCCAATTTGATCATACACTTTACGTAGGCCTTAGTTCCTGGCTTACCCCCAAAATGGTAACATAGTTTATGGACGATCACTAAGAGGAATTATTACAAAGCATTCCCAAGTTTCTGAATTGAGAATGATTGAGAAAGTGTCACAGAAATACTTCCAGAAGCATTAGAAAGCATTCCCAATTTCGTAGATTGAGTATTATTGAGGATATCTCAGTGAATCCTTCTGGAAGTATTAGGACGCATTAACTGACTTGCGTTTCGCAGGAAATATTCAGAATGTTAGAAAACACATATGTCAATGCTTCATTCAGAATAGGGAAGTATTGGCTTTATAATTGTTACGTTGAAGCGTTGAAAAGCATTCAAAATAAAGTGGTAAATTCTTGTAATAGGATTTGGAATGATTCACGATAGGGAAGTATTCACGGTGATCAACAAATAGGATTCAAAGTTTAAAAATGAATACTTCTCAATGCTTCCCAATCATTCTTCATTTGCTATCTTTAAGGCAATTTGGTTTCATTAAAGGCAGACTGTCAATAATGCTTTAGATTTTTTAACTAATTATATATATATACATAGCAACTTAAATTTAAATTAAAAAACGATTGCAACTTTTTTGGATTTATCGAAAGCTTAGTATTCTTCTTTCTAAATTAGAGTATTACAGTATCAGGGGTCAATCATATGAATTATTACAAAGTTATCTGACACGTAGGAAACAAGCAGTGAGAATAAATAATGTGACCAGCTCAGAATTAATAGTAAGCATGGGAGTGCCACAAGGCACATTCCTAGGTCCACTTCTGTTTGTTGTCTACATAAATGACTTCTTAAATTTACCTTGTATCTCATGTACAGATGATACAGTCTTTTTTACTTCTGGTAACACATAGAAAGTAGTCGAGAAGGATACAAATGTAATTTTGTCAGAAGTTAATAAATGGTTACAGGCAAACAGATTGTCTTTGAATATTGAGAAGACGGTCTTTATCACTTTCGGAGCATATGTTGATAGCGTACCGAATGATATTAGCTTAGTAATTAATAATAAATCTCTTACACACGGAAAAACTTTTGGGAGCGCTAGTCACCCAAACCGGGCGGGCAGCCCTCCCGCAGCACTTTTAACGTTTCAAATGATGATTAAAAATATAAGAGCGTGAAATACATTTTTTTCTGAATAGATATTAATTCATATTATCACTAAGAAAGTTTATGCACTATTTTTAGACCACCAAATTACTTATATGGTTTATAAAGATCGTTAAAAGCGTAAGAACCGGCACATTTTTCATTTCAACGCTTCCATATAAAAAACAGAGCAAAATAGAGTGAAATTGCACTGAAGCATGAAATTTCCTACAAAAAAGTCACGGGCAGCCCTAGTCTAATGTTAATAGTTTAACCACAAACAACAATGGAACGCCAACTTACAGTTTGATCGATTACCAATGTAAAATATTCGGAATATTTTGTTTAAATTCGTGCTTTCTTTTTGGCTAAACTATTAATGTTAGACTAACGCTGCCCATGACTTTTTTGTAGGAAATTTTGTGCTCTACAAAAAAACTTTAGTCCAATTTTGCTCTATTTTGCTCTATTTTCGATACGGCAGCGAAAAAAGTGAAAAGGTGCCGGTTTTTACGGCATCATATAAGTCATTTTATGGTCTAAAAACAGTGCATAAACTTTCTTAATGATACTATGAATCGATATCTATTCAGAAAAAAAATTTATTTTGACGCTCTTATATTTTTAATCATCATTTGAAAAGTTAAAAGTGCTGCGGGAGGGTTGCCCGCCCGGTTTGGGTGAGCAGCGCTCCCAAAGATTTTTCCGTGCAAGAGTTAACTTTTGCAAGTATCTTGGAGTGTTCATTGAAAGCAAGTTAAGATGGGACAAATACGTAGAGTATATTGTCAGAAGATTAAATTATCTGGTTTTTATGTTTTATAAATTAAAGAAGTATTTAAAGTATCCCAGACAACCAGCTAGCTGCATATTGCCGCATATAAGGGGAAAATCAGGCGGACGATATGTCGGCAGAACTACGGAATATGCGTCATCACATATACAACAAATTTGCTGGAAATTCTCACCTGCCGACTAGTCTGCGGCGATTCTGACGCATTTCTGCAGAAGAGATTAAAAGGGTCGGCGAAGGGATTAAAGACGCATACAAACACGGAAGCCGCGTCGGTGAACCCCCACACATGTGCACGCATGCATGCTCGAGGCAAGCGCGATAGGGGGCGATCGGCGTGACCTGCAGAGAGGGGGCGAACAGGAGAAGAGAGGTGACAGACGCAGCCATTTTCTCTCGTTTATCAAGTATCCAAACGTGTAAAAAATTTGAATTTTGGAGCAAGTCAGCGAAAAACTTGTTTCTTTCGGAAATCCTGAAGAATTAATTTAAGTTTTAATAAAATAACCTCCTAGCAATAAAAACTATTTATAATAATCATAAATTACGTCCAATTTGTCACAATTATAACGTCTATATTAGACTATAGACGAAACTCTAATTCTGTGAAAGTGTGTAGATTGTGTGCAGCATTAAAAACAGTTGAAATTAAAAAAAATGCAGTTGCGATTAAAAATTGTAATTGTAAAAAAATGTAATAAGTTCGAAGTATTTGTGGAACTATATTCGGAGTTTTAAAAACGATAAATTTAACATTTTATTAACAGATTAAATGTATTTAGTACCAAGTCTATTTCTTCTTACGGTGTCATAGTATTATCCGAAACCTGGTTATATGCAGTTACGGATAAAGTTAATGTTGTCCCTGTATAAATGTCTGCAAACTTGGATACGAATCTCATTATAGAAATCACGCAAAATGATGTTCTCAAAGAATGGGGTTCACCAGTAAAATTTTTGTATTATTTTTTATTATTTTAAATAATAATTTAGGTCATAAATAACACAAATAAAATCTAAAAAACAATTAATTCAATAATTTGGGTATTTTATTTGTCAATTAAAAACTCTTCCGTTTGAAAGCACGCCAGTTTCGTATGACATCACTATGCGGGTTCGGCTGTCAACCAATCCCGTTCGCATATTCTGCTGTGCCTTGTATGTCATGTTTAACCTCAATAGTTTGCTTGCTTCAAAGTTTTTATTATGGAAAAAAGGGACATAAGGCCTGCTGATTAGACCCATACACTTTATTATGCCGTCATTTGCGTTTTCTTAATTGCAAAAATAGCTTTAAAATCTATGTATACATTATGTGTAGGTAACATTTATCAGCTACAAGGATGCACCTTTGGACGAACGTCGTGACGTTACTGTTTGTCGTCTCGTGTATGTATATTGAACCTATTTGTAAAATAGCAGAACTTTGTCCATAGTACAAGTTTGCTTGTTCCGTTTTAAAATTTCGGAGCAAACTATTGAGGTTAAACATGACATACAAGGCACAGCAGAATATGCGAACGGGATTGGTTGACGGCCGAACCCGCATAGTGACGTCACACGAAACTGTTTTTAGTTTTTTAATTGGCAAATAAAATACTCAAATTAATGAATTAATTGTTTTTTTAGATTTTATTTGTGTTATTTATGACCTAAATTATTATTTAAAATAATAAAAAATAATACAAAAATTTTACTGGTGAACCCCATTCTTTGAGAACATCATTTTGCGTGATTTCTATAATGAGATTCGTATCCAAGTTTGCAGACATTTATACAGGGACAACATTAACTTTATCCGTAACTGCATATAACCAGGTTTCGGATAATACTATGACACCGTAAGAAGAAATAGACTTGGTACTAAATACATTTAATCTGTTAATAAAATGTTAAATTTATCGTTTTTAAAACTCCGAATATAGTTCCACAAATACTTCGAACTTATTACATTTTTTTACAATTACAATTTTTAATCGCAGCTGCATTTTTTTTAATTTCAACTGTTTTTAATGCTTCACACAATCTGTACACTTTCACAGAATTGGAGTTTCGTCTATAGTCTAATATAGACGTTATAATTGTGACAAATTGGACGTAATTTATGATTATTATAAATAGTTTTTATTGCTAGGAGGTTATTTTATTAAAACTTAAATTAATTCTTCAGGATTTCCGAAAGAAACAAGTTTTGCGCTGACTTGCTCCAAAATTCAAATTTTTTACACGTTTGGATACTTGATAAACGAGAGAAAATGGCTGCGTCTGTCACCTCTCTTCTCCTGTTCGCCCCCTCTCTGCAGGTCACGCCGATCGCCCCCTATCGCGCTTGCCTCGAGCATGCATGCGTGCATATGTGTGGGGGTTCACCGACGCGGCTTCCGTGTTTGTATGCGTCTTTAATCCCTTCGCCGACCCTTTTAATCTCTTCTGCAGAAATGCGTCAGAATCGCCGCAGACTAGTCGGCAGGTGAGAATTTCCAGAAAATTTGCTGTATATGTGATGACGCATATTCCGTAGTTCTGCCGACATATCGTCCGCCTGATTTTCCCCTTATATGCGGCAATCTGCAGCAGATCTGGCTGTCTGGGATGTTAATGATTTACTATGCTCTTTTTAATTTATGGAATTTGGCTTGGGGTGGTGCATATGATAATGTCTTATATAAAGTGCAATCTTTGCGGAATAAAGTACAGTGTAAAAAATAGAAATGAATTTTACCACGTAGAACGTGGGCTCAAATATTACCCATGTTCAACATGGTAAATTTAACACTTTTAACGTTGCAAATTTTCTTGTTGGGCATTGTATTTTTACAAAATTTTGTCACTTTTTCCCACTGAATGGTAAAATTACCACGTTTGACGTGGGCTCAAATATTACCAACGTGTAGTATTGTCAAATTAGCGTTGTACTTTTCCTACACGCAAAGAAATTTTAAGTCAATGCGACAGCATTTTGGGAAGTAGTAGTTACCACACAGATTCTGACGAATTTGAAATGACGATTACAATTCGAATTCGTTAAAAAGAACATTTTTATAAACAGATCCAATTTAAGTGCACCTTTGAGAATATTTATTCATAATTTCTAGACGATATAGTTATTAATAATTATTTGTAATGATCTATAAACGTTGTTGAAACGGAAAAACTTGGTACTTTTTTCATTCTAAAGCTTCCGTATTGAAAACAGTGCAAGACACGCTAAAAATGCAATCAAGCTTTTTTATAAAGCACAAAATTTCCTAAAAAAAAAGTCAGCGAGAGCCCTAGTCTAAAGTTAATAGATTATCCATGAATAACGCTGGAATTTTGTCTTACAAGTTAATTATGAATATTTTAGAATTTTTGTAAAATATGAGGCATATTCCATCGTTGCTCGTGGCTAAGCTATTAACTTTAGTCTAGGGCCCTCGCTGACTTTTTTGTAGGAAATTTTGTGCTCCACAAAAAAGTTTCAGTGCATTTTTAGTGTATCTTGCACTGTTTTCGATACAGAAGCTTTAGAATGAAAAAAGTACCAAGTTTTTTTCGTTTCAACAACGTTTATAGATCATTAAAATTAATTATCAATAACTAAATAGTCGGAAAATTATGTATAACTATTCAAAAAGGTGTCATAAAATTGTATCTGTTCATAAAAATGTTCTTTTTAATGATTTCGAATGTTGATCGCCATTCAAAATTCATCAGAAATCGTGCAGTAGCTGTTACTTCCCTGAGCAGTGGCATTTACTCAAAATTTCTTTCCGTGTATTCTTGATGCAGTAAATCCACAGTGCTGTCTGGTAAATTTACAAAAATTGTAAAAATCCCAACCTCAAATACTAAAAACACTATTTCATAGGAATATTACCAAATTATGTTGATTTTCTTATCTGACCCTTTCATAAGTGAAATTTTCTTAGTTTTAATTTTCTTGTATAATGTCAGAAATTTATTTCTGAAGAGGGCTTCAAAACAGAGCCGAAACGTTAAAACAATATAGTTAATTATTACACCTAGTCATTCTGAAAATATTACCAAATTTATGTAAAATGAAAATTTTTGAATTTGTAAAATTCATTCGTATTTTTTACAGTGTAGTTAGATTATGCAGGTTTACTAATATTTTAAATGTTAGAGAAATATTTATAACGGAATCCGTTTCCTATTATTATTTGTTATTGAGAGATGACTATCAAAAAAATATAAAAAAAATTAATAGAACCACAAGAAATAGTAGTATTCTTCTTCCAATTATTAATAAAACAATTCTAAAAAAAGTAGTAAATACACAGCGATAACAAATTTTAACAAATTGCCTAATAAACTAAAAAATTTAGAAATTACAACATTTTCAGCTAAAAATCGTTTAAAAAGCTATTAAAGATAAATGTTAATATATTTACTTAAATTGTTTATTTTAATAAGTTTAATAATGTTTTTAATCGTCGTTATCCAGAAATTACTTTCATAGCTTTTGTTATCACATAATCGATAATAGTATTAAATAAATAAATGGTTTGGTTAGAATTTTGGCATTTTAGTTCTAGTTATAGTTATTATATATTGTAAGCTTAGTTACATATTGTAGATTTTAATTTTAGTTTTAGTATTTAGATTAAGTCTTTTGGGCCTGCGCGCTAATATTTATTTATCTCCGCAGGATATATTTGTATATTTTTTATATATAGATATATTGTACAAATATTGTATACACTTGAATAAAATTGAATTGATACTAACTTGAAATGGATAAGTATCGATATTGTTTTCTTTTTCTTCCGTTGGCGGTGGACATTTGAAAAATTCTTCTAAAACTTTTCTGGTCTCGGAGAATTCATAAAGATAATCGAATGTGCTTCCGCCAGGTGAAACGAGACTACTTAAATTTTCACTGGGTAAAAAGGGTGGCTTCAGAGAATCTTCTTCCTCCTCCTCCTCATCTTCTGCCTCCGGAGATGGCGGCGAGGCATTATTCGTTTCTTCTTCGACATGAGTAACAATCGGCTCTATCACAGGGTTCTCTACGATGATTTCAGTGCAATTTTCTTCTTTCTGCCAATTATTAAAATATTTCTTATGCATATCTTTATAAAACTAGAACACTTTGACAATGTAATATTTTTCTTAATAACGAATAAACAATTTTAGGTTATGTTTGATTCATCGATAAGCTAGAAGTGTGTAAATAATATTGGACACACTTTTCTATTTTATTTGAAGAAATGCGATGTTAGATAATCATATTAACAAACCTCCTTTTGATTAGGTGAAGTTGGCAGTACTCGTTGGGGGAAGCCAGGTCTCGGTGTCATATAAACGGATGACGGAGATGCAAGTATGTTTGGTAACCGCGTATTTTCGCGAACTCCATATCGTCGTGGACTTCCGGAATATTGTGCGATAGGCAGCTCACCGATGACCCTTGTCACCTTATGATTGCGCTCCGGGGATGGAGAATCCGGCTCGCCATCGCTTGCCGGAGTTACAACCTGTTTGCATTTACATTACATTATATTTTAACTAAATGCATAACTAAAAAAAAATGAAATACCTTAAAAAAATCGGAAGAATTCCGGTGATAAGTAGTTGTAGGACTGGGACTAGTACAGGCACTGGAACTTTGCGGTTCTGGAGGTGTTTTTTTGCCTTGGCGCGGTTCACCTGCGTCGCCAACGACATTACCAGCGGGCAGACTAGAATTGGTTGAAGCTAAATCCAGTCTCAAGCCTTGCCAGTTGTCATCGATATCGTCAAATACGACAACTTCTCCATCGCTAACGATTGCCATACTTCGCGCCGGCGTCGTGTGGTTCGACTGATAGTCTACGCAATTCTTGGGCAGTCCATATTCGAGATCGGTAATACTTTTTGGTACTCCGTACTCTACATTATTACTATTTAATATTGAGTCGTAATTAAAGATCCGATTGCTACGGTTGCTGTCTGGCGAGTCGTAATCCAGGATAGATTTTGTTGGATTCCGACGCACCGAATGAACCTCCGACGAGAAGACGGTTTCAGTCACTTCGCGATGCACTCGCTGTCTTCTATTTTCACCACATCTACTGCGAAGCTCCCAGACACTTTGACGATTAGGAGACTTATTGTTTTTCTTTAACGTTAGTTTGTTGTCCGTCTGACTGTCGTCGTTTGTCAGAGAGTTTGAAGCAGTGAGAAATCGTGGTTTACGTGCAGCTACCTTGCCTCTACTTTGTGAGAAGACTTCACGGCCTCCTGCGATTTCTATTATTCTAAAAAAGTTAAACATACATTACAAAATCTTCTAATTACTAGTACTAATATAAATATGGATTCCTTTTAATCAGTACACAAAAATAATTATAAAGTCTTCATTTAAAAATTCGATTAATTGAAATATATGGAAGTAAAAGTAAAAGTGCCTTTTGGTGCCTACAAATACAGCATCCCACTTAATTTAGGTAAACTAAGAGTTAATAAAGGTTCGGAACAGGAATATATAGAAAGGACAAATAGCATAAAATATCTAGGTATAATAATTGATTCAAATTTAAAATGGGATAAACATATTTTATATTTACTTAAAAAATTGCAACCTTTGCTATTTTTACTCAGGAAACTGCGTGAGTTTTTGGATCTAAAAACGCTATTACGAGTATACCATGTTCTTTTTCAATCCATTTTAAGATATGGAATAATCATATGGGGAGGTGCATATGATAACGTTTTAAAAAAGATTGCGGTGATCCAAAAAGAGCCACTCAAGATCATTATGAAAAAGAGAAAAAATAATCCATCCGATTGTATTTACCAATAAAGTGGCATCTACGATATTAGGAAAATTTCCTATCATACAGCAGTGACTCAAGTACAGAAATCTGTAGATACCAAAAAATTGGTTGGCAATACTGGAAGTGCTTCAAATGGAGAAGTATTGGTCCCAGTAAGACAGACGGAAGTAGGGAGGAAATGTTTTGATTACTATGGAGCTGTTTGCTACAATACGTTACCAAAGAATATCAAGATTTTAAGAGATGGAAAGATTTTTAGACGATTACTTCAGAAATGGTTTAGGCATAAGAATAGTATAGAGATAGCAAGTTACTTTAGGAATAGATACATGCACAAAACTGTATTACTATAAGTATTATATTCTCGACTGTGATAAAAGTGTTATAAAATGAAATATTTTTAGTTAAATTTCAGAGTCACGCTCAAGTACTTACAATATGTATATATGCTATCTGAATAAATATTATTATATTATTATTATTATTATTATAAATAATATTTTGTTATATTGATAGCATTATATTTTTATTGTGAACGGAATATTATCATAACAGAAACTTCTGGCCAATAATTCAACAGGTGTCAGTTTTGCTTTCGTCAAAATAATATTCCCAAATATTATAAATTTACAAACAGAAAAATAGAACAGTATTACGTTAATTGGTTAACCAATAATAAAAGAAAATAAATACACATTTCTTTATTACAGTTTAAATTATGAAATATTCTTTTTGTATTTAGTGTAATGTGGAGGGAGGATGGTAATGTTCTTTTTAATCTAGACCGAGTATAAATGAAAATGTATTTTCTTAAGATTTTGAATGCTCTTTTCTGTTACAAAGTCTTTAAAAAATGTAATCTAACGTAATTAAACATAAATTCGATATTTGCTTATATTCACTATACTATTTTAGGTCGTAGAGTAAAATTTTGTTTTTTTCTCATTTTTGTAACAATTTGGGATATAGCATTTTTGTAAAACTACCGGTCTGTGATTTGGTCTCCTACAGCAATTCAGAAAATCGCTTAGAATCGGTTCAACATAAATTGATTAGGTATGTCGCTTACAAAAACCATACTTCGATGGAATTTAGGGATCACGATTTTGAACCATTCATGAGAATGTTTCACTTATCGGCGATCAATACCCAACATCACTATTATGATTCATTAACTATATCTATAAAATATTAAGGTAGTTAGATCCCATAATGTAATATGTTGATGAAAAATATTTAATAACGTGTTCCAGAATTTAATTTTCATTATTAATTATATTGTTGAAAAGTGAAAGCATTATTCTTCTTGAAAAAAAAAATTGAAATGTGCAAAAATAATTTGTTAAGCCACTTTTGTTATTTTTTCAAGTTTTTTCTTCTCCGCTGTTAAGAATTTTTAAAAAATTAACGGATTTTAAAGCATGTTTTATTTTTTTGAGAAAAAGATTCTCTACAACTTTACCATAGCTATTTTGAAATTTCTGAAGCCAACGATAAATGATCTCTATTTATTTTAAAAAAGAACTACTACTTTTAACGAATTCTGAGTAATTTTCGTGATCAGACAAAGAATCTTAAAAAAGTTATGCGATAAAGTAAAAGAGAATCTTTTTCTTAATAAAATAAGCCTTCATTCGTTAAAATCCATTAATTTTTAAAAAATTCTTAACAGCAGAGAAGAAAAAATTTGAATCAATAACAAAAGTGGCTTAACAAATTATTTTTGCACATTTCAATTTTTTTTTTCAAAAAGAATAATGCTTTCACTTTTCAACAATATTATTAATAATGAAAATTAAATTCTTGGAAACGTTATTAAATATTTTTCATCAACCTATGATATTCTGGGGTTTAACCGCCTTAAACAATCTTCTAAATTCCCCACCTATATTAAATCTTTTTAGTCATCGTCAAATTTCTTACAATATACTATTATATATTATATTATATACGCAACTTTAGACCTATTAAAGCACGAAATACCTATCAGAATTATATTATTTATTCTCCTTTGTATCGCTTAATTCACTTTTGGAACCAACTTCCTAATTCAATTCGGAATTCACATTTTATCTCAATCTTTAAATCTAACATAATGAAATTTTAAACACTTTAAGTTTTATGATGTTTTTACTGCATTTATCTTATATTTGTTGCTAATTACTAGTAATACTTAATTCTACTCATTGGTATGATATTTCACACTACAAGAAAAATTATTAAATGTCGGTTACGAATACTCGAAAAAATATATAATTTGTCCTAATACTACATTCTTGGATTGGCCTCACATTTCGAAGACTGTGCCGAACCCTGTATAAAACTGTAAGTATCGGATCGAAATATACATATATTTAATCCATTTTCATCCATAATAAAGTATTTTTATCCTGTTTTCGATCCGTTTCTAACCGATTGTGTCCGATTATATCCACTTTTTTAAGCAGGGAAATTGATCGCACTGGGAGGAAAGTCTCTATTACGGGACATCTTAACATTTTCCTAAATCTAAGCATGAATGCGTATTAACTGAAGTAGTCGTGACGATAAATACTCATAGGCATACCTTTTTTCAGATATAAAACCCTTATGAATCGATGTTGAACCGATTCCAATGCCCTTATGAGGTGTACGATTATGCCCTGTAATGAGGTGTCCAAATTGAGGACCCATATAAAATATATGACAAAACAATAGATTTATATAAATAAGTTAATGTTCCTACATTAGTTAAGCCAACTATAGAACAATGTAAAAAATGTAAAGCTGAGTATGCCTTTGATATGCTTACAAGCAGATGTTGAAAATATTTTCAATTGATAAAATCTCTTTCAATCGTCTGATGATAAATTAATTTTTCTCTAGATTTCTGTCTCTATTAATTAAGGTTGTGGTCCATAACGGGTACCAAATCTGGTGACAAAAACCATACAAAATTAATTAATGGAACCAAAAAAATGTCCAAATGAACATTTCTTGATTTATTTAAAAAATAATCACGATTCGAAGTAACGGCAAAAAACATGCAATTTTATTTAATACTACTATTATCGTATTATTATTTTTCCTTATTTTGCTTATTTCAATTCACTATACTATAATAAAATATGAATTTATTTCTCGGTTTGATCGTTCAACCCTGCAAACACGGAAAGTAACAGTTTTGTAATATTTACGTAATGGTTACATAAATGTTACATAGTTCTTACATAACTGTTACTTTTGTGTTTGCAGGGAAATTGACTTGTTAGTAGAAAAATTAAGGAATATAATGTGTTGTCGATGTACAACTGCTTAAACCGTTAAAAGTGAAGGAAAAGGTATTAAAAACGTAATAATTGTCAGGTTTTAAGTAATTGTACAACGGCAACACATTATATTCCTTAATTTTTCTACTTACAAGTTAGTTGATCGATCAAACCGAGAAATAAATTCATATTTTATTATATTATTACAAACGATCGAGAAGAAATTCATTTTGCATTGTACTATAGATGAGTATTATTAATTCACTATACTATTTCAAGTTGTTAATGAGTAAATTTTTTTCTTTTCACTTTTGTGAAAATTCCAGATATAAATAATACAGTCATTGCAAAAGACTATTATTATCTAAATAAATCAAAAAATGTTTATTTGGACATTTTTTCGGTTCCATTAATTAATTTTTTGTGGTCCTCGTTTGTCACTAGATTTTAAATAAATTTATCATCAGACGATTAATCATAACATTGAAAATAGATAAAATCTCTTTCAATGATTGTCTGATGATAAATTAATTTTTCTAAATATGTATATAGACTTCTGTCTCTATTAATTAAGGTTGAGGTCCATAACGGGTACCAAATCTGGCGACAAGAACCATACAAAATTAATTAATGGAACCAAAAAAATGTCCAAATAAATATTTCTTGATTTATTTAAAAAATAAGCACTGTTCGAAGTAACGGCAAAAACCATCTTACAATTTTAATTTAATGCAAATAATTACTATCGTATTATTGGTTTTCCTTATTTTGCTTATTTCATGTTATATTTCTGTATTATTATTTCTTTAGTAGTAAACATTAATGTTATTATATTTTACTGTTATTGCCAAAGTATATACCATCGTAATGTCATATATTTTATATTTCGGGTGTTTACACCCATATTAATTAATAAATAAAAAAAATAGTTAATAGAATTGTCATTGCAGTAAAGGTAATTTATTTTTCATTCATTTCCAAACAATAAGCCAAAAAAAAAGACTAATTAGAAACAGATATATACAAATAAATGCTTAAAATACATTTTAACAATTATTCTATATTCTTTAAATGCTCCATGCATAAAACTAAATATTGGATCAAAATCAGGATGGAAATATACACATTTAATCCATTTTTATCCATAATGAGTTGTTTTTATCCTGTTTTCGATCTGTTTCTATTCGGTTGTGTCCGATTATATCCACTTTTTTAAGCAGGGTTCAATTACAAATAACAGTTATTTAAAATTATTTTTTCTGTTTTTATCTGCCCAATAAATTAATTTTACAAAATTCTGCTGTGTTAGGATTCTCATGAGAATCACATGAGAATTTAAAACAATTACCTTGCAAATTTCATATAAATGTCGCATAGTACTTGCACTATGTTACGGAAACACTATTCGATAATATTTGCGATTTGTATGAAAATTGACCTGGTTGTGATGAGATTTTTATGTAATTTCCATAACATTTCAACTCAAAACATTCAGGATTGTATACTCATAAAACTACTATGAAACTATTTTCTTTCATGTAATAAAATGTTACATATTACATATGATACTTGTATGACCAATAGATGTATATAATGTATGATATTATATTCTCATAAGAATCCTACTTAAAATTTTTTGCAGGGGTAAAATGGTGTTTTACTCATCCTTTTGTATTTTGTAATATTAGAAGAATGTTAAGATAAATTCAAGCTGATCTTAGACTTTGAACAAAATAAAGTTTTTAGTATCACAGAATTATTAAGTGCATTGATTATAAGTTTATGCAGTAATATTCTTAACTCTTGTTTTATTTCCTTATCCCAGTCTGATAGCTATATTTTATTTTAATTTAAAAAACCATTCATTCATTTCCCGTCTATTTCTTTTATCAATTCTCTTTATTTATTCTCAGATAGGACCAATGAATAATAAATATATTTCAATGTAAGATCGGATCAGTTAAGAATGTCTAAATATTTGGGTACACTGAAAAAAGTGGGAAGTAAAATTACATTTCAGTAATGTACTTATTTACAATTGTTGTAGTTCTCCAGCGATTTCTGAAGGTGTTTTACCATAAATAAAGTAATATTACAATAAAACTGTAATTTTACCACAAGAATCATAGGACACAAAAATACCAGTGATAATTATGGTAATTTTCGATCAGAAACTATAAAAAATTTTACATTGTTTGTGTAATTTTCCTTAGAAAATCACTGTACATTTAAAAGCTCCAAGGAAATTTTACACCACTTTTGAAAGAAATTTTACATTGAACAGGTTATACTTTACCAGGTATCGGTAACTTTCCTGCGATTATCAGTTGTATTTTTGTGTCCTACGATTTTCGTGGTAAATTTACATCAACACTTTTTACAGTGATATATATAGTATCTAAATAAGTCACTAAAGAAATTTTGATTTAACTTTTATTATAAAAATAATGTCAACCAATTATAATAAAGAATAGTCAATAATCTTTCATAATTATTATGAAAATATTAGCTTTTAGGGTACATACTTAAATTCAGTCTCAAGTCTTAGTTTATATTAACACTTAATAAAATCTGCTTTGTATTATATTGTATTTTATTGTGATAAATATGTGTAACAGATATAAATCTCAGTGACTGTCACTGGTCAAACATATGCATAATTCATACAGTCCTCGAAGAACTTTCACAATTGGAAAACAATTTTTTTTATTTGTGGGGGGAAACAGAGTTAGAATTCGAATTAACGAATCAGAAATTTTGTAAGTAGTAATTCAAACCTGAATTATACATTTCTGACAGCTCTGGTAACCTCGAAAAATCACTCAAAACATCGAAATCGAGAGAAACGTGCGTATGGGGATAAAAATAAATTCACCGGGTTAGGTCGGTCCCGATATATTACGATCCACGATCTACATTCTTCTGGAAGCGACTACGCCTCGATTTCCGAGTCAACATTTGAAAAAGCATCATATTGCACAGAGATGGAAGTGACAAAGATGAAGAAAGTCAAGAAGGAGAAGAATGAAAAAAAAATCATCCACATAAAGAGAGTGAGATAGCGGGAGACAATATAATTCTTCAATCGTCCACGTGAGGCGCTACGAATACTTCCGGCATGTTGCCTTTCGAAATTGTACGATTATATCATTTTATACGAAAAATATTTGTGTAACACCTCAGGAAGAAAACTTCCAATCTGCATTTCCAAACATTTCAAATCTGTATACGATTTAGTACGAATGATGTAAGTCTGTTTCTTTCCCGTTTTTGTGGATCATGTACGTTTTTATACATGTAGAAAATGGCAATGAATTTTACAAATCTGTTGTAATTTTCATTTGTAAAAATTTGGTAATATGCCCACGTTCAGCCTCGTAAAATTTTTAATTAAATTTAGGAAACTTTACAAGGTTTTGCATGTATGTATATTTATAGAAGATGGGAAAGTTACGTGGTTTTTATTCTTGGAGGTTAGGAATTTTACAACGCGTTGCCCACACTGTACAAAATCCTGATTAAACGAGGTAATTCTACATTTCGAGCTGTAAAATGACTACGTTTAATGGTGTAAATTTTTCCAACGTTTAGTGTGGTAATTTTACAAAGCCCTGTAATCTCCCTACGCTCAATATAGTGAATTTACATAACCTTGTAAAATTCACCAAGTCTAGTGGTAAAAACCCCACGCTTTACGTAGGGTTTTTATAGTTTTTGTAGTAATATTACAAACTTTTTTGCTGAGGAAAATTACAGTACGGTTGTAAAAATCATTGGGTTTTTTACAGTGCAGATAATACATGATATTCTTCGTATATTTGAAATTAATACGAAAATCTCTTGTGAATATCCGTAATATTCTCATAATATACTCAGAATATCAAACAGCATATAAAACTTCATATCCCAATAAACCAAAAAGTATACGAAAAATCTGGGTACGATTTAGTACGATATAAGTGTGTTTCTTTCCCGCTCTTTCAGTTAAGAATGCGAGTATATACACTAAAACATAGAAATGAAGTTTACAAATTTATTGTAATTTTCATTAATTTTTAGTAATTTTCATACGTACAACATTGGAATTTTACAATATTTGGAAATTTACCATGTACATCGTGCACTGTAAAAAAAAATCGTGTAAAATTACAGTTGAGAATGGGCTCGAAAATTACCCACTTTCAACGCAGTGAATTTACTATGTGGAACACAGTAACTTTCCCTAAATCTTGTAATATATTACTCGTTTGTAAAATTACCACGTCCAACGTAGGCTCGAAAAATTACCTACGTTTGACGTAGTAAAAGTACAACAGTCTAGTATTTTCCCTATGCTCGACGTCGTAAATTTACAATGCGGCGGTAAACCTCTAACCTCACTTCGGTAAAATTTCAACGCTCAACGTAGTGTTATTACCAAATTTTCATGATTGAAAATTACCATTGCATTGTAAATTTCATTTTCATTTTTTACAGTGTGGGCTCGATTTTGACCCATGTACAACGTTGGGAAAATGCGTCGCGTTGTAATTTTACCATTTTCAACGTAGGGTAAGTTCAAAACGTTGTGAAATTCCTAACCTCACTATAGGAAATTCTCAATTTCACATAGGAAATTTACAATGTTGAACGTGGACAAATCACCACATTTTTATGAATGAAAATTATAACAGATTCGTAAAGCAAATTAAAAACATTTCTATTTTTTACAGTGTACGATATTACCCAACACATAAACGCACATAACCTCAAAGAAACGATTACTTTAGATTGTCAATTGATTTGAACTCAAAACTCTAAAACAGAACATTTCTTCGAGAATTATGAAATACGGAAAACGATATAATTAATTTTTCGATTAAATTGATAGAATTTAAAGCTATTCTAAGCCGCAACAAATAAATGTTTATGTATGAATTCGAATAAGGATCTCGGATAATGAATACGCCACTAGAAAGAAACAGAATTCAAAATATTGATTCCGTATACTTTTTGGTTTATTGGGATATCCTATATAGATTCTCAGAATATCCAAAACGGAATATTATATTTATTTCGAAATTCGTACATTAGCCGTATATCCCAAAGTCATCCTGAATTTCCTACACATACACGGTATGTATGAACGCACCAATCGTATATATTCTCAGAATATCGAAAACAGAATATGACATGAGACGCATTAGCATCTTTCTCGCAAGTGGTAACAGCCGAGTCCGGTACGTATATAAGAATCGACCATACTGAGACAGACAAGTACATCGATGCTTGTCAGAAAGTCTGATGGTCTACTACCACGACAAAGATGGCTATAAAGAATTAAAATGCGAATAAAGGAAACTGTTGTTAATAAATAAAATTATGGAAGTGTTGCAAGAAACTTCGAAGTGAATAAACTTAACGAGGCCTAATCTGAACGTGTACGTTTTGTATAAACCCCATACTCTCAAAGAGTGAAATGCTTTTTATATTTTGTTAAGGATAAATCGATTTTTTAAACTGTAATCTTGTGGTTAGCAAAACATATATTACAAATATATTCGGAGAGAAGCACAGATAATTTTATATTTCATTATCGAAAATGTATGAATTATATACTATGTATATTCTCAGAATATCGTGAATAATATTCTGAGGTCACCGTGAGAACATATTTTGGACAGACAGGAATATTCTGAGTATATTCTCAGAATATCGCAACATTTATTTCGAATATCCTCAGTATATCGAGCATGATATACCGACTATATATTGAGAATATTCTGTGAATATCATGTGTTATGTGGGTGTAATTTTACCACGTTAGTCAAAATGGAGCCTGCAGCCGAATAGTAATTTTACCATTCGATAGGAAAATACATAAAAATTGGTAAAGTTATAACTCCCAAACAAAAAACTTACAGCAATAAATATGGGAAGATACCACGTTCAATATCCCAGTAAACGAAAAATTATTCAGAATTATTGAAAAGTATTCATTTTTGAACTTTGAATTCTATTTGTTGCCCTTCGTGAATGTACTTCCATATTGTTAATCGTTCTAAACCCTCTCCTAAGAATTAAATAACTTGTTCTTGAATCTCAATAATTTCGGACAAAACTTACATAGCTAACTTTGCCGAAAAAATACGATTCAGAAAACATGTAGAGCACCATAAAAATTGTATTTACTAAGAAAAAAGTAGCTAAACACCTGAATATTAACGTTATAGAAATGTTAAGGGCTTACAATTTTATTAAAAATTTCCTTCAAAACTTAAAACAGCCAGTAATATTGCGAATACTGTGTAAAAAGACCTCGACCTAAATTTAACTTTGTATAGTTTTTGCACCATATTATATAGTTTTTGCACCATTCAAAGTTAAATTTAGAACGAGGTCTTTTTACACGGGATTCGCCATATTTCTTAATTTTTAAAGTTTTGACTGAAGTTTTGAATTGTAGGCCCTCAACATTTCTATAACGTAAATATTCAGGTATTTAGCTTTCTTAATAAATATAATTTGTATGGTGCTGTATATATTTGCTGAATCGTATTCTATAGTATTTTTTCAGCAGGGAATACTTCACATATCCGGAATGAAACAGTGCCATGCATATATGCATCCAAATATATTTGGAAACCTTCTGAATGCTTCCTACGCTTACCAATATTTATTCAAAGCAAGTTTTAATGCTTCTCAATTATTCTTCATTTATTGGGATGGGCTTAATTTTGACCAACGTGTAACGTGGTAAAATTCATTTTCTTGTTTTACAATGAATGAAAGAAATGGCAATGAACTTTACCAATTTATTGTAATTTTCATTAGTAAAAATTTGGTGATTGATCCGCTTTGAAAGTTGTAACATTCTAATGTGAGGTTGAGAATTTCTTCTTTACAGACTCAGTAAACGAAGAAAGATTGAGAAGCATTGAAACTTGAATACTTCTGAATCCTTTCTCTTACACTTTGAATAAGTATTGGTAAACGTGGAAAGCACTCAGTAGGTTTCAAATTGTGCATCCAATGCTTCATTCGGGATAGTGAAGAATTAGTTCCGTTAAGTTTTGTCCGAAATTATTGAGAAGCATTCCAGAACAAGCTATTCCATTCTTGGAAAAGGATTTAGAACGATTAACAATAGGGAAGTTCAACATTCACGAAGGTCAACAAATAGAACTCAAAGTTCAAAAATGGATACCTTTCAATCATTCTGAATAATTTTTCGTTTGCTGAGGAAAGGAACATTACAAAGTTATGTAAATGTCAGGCGTTGAAGGTTACAAAATTACAACGCTCTGTATTTTCTTGGTCAATATCGAGCCCACGGTGCACATGATAAATTTGCACAATCTAGGGAAATGGTAACGTTTGCAAATATTCTTTATCGGTGTAAAAACTCAAATATTTTGGTAATATTTTTTTTAACGTGATATTATCAATATGGTAAAAGAAATTATAGAAATGATGTGAAATTAGAATGAAAATGTATTTTATTTGGAATGCTCGAATATAAATCATATCCTCGAGGGTCCCCGTAATGGCAAATATATTATTTAAATTGTAAAATAACTGAAAAGGAATGACGAGTAAAGAAATTTTCGATGAAAATCATGCACCGATTAGGAATTTATAAAAATTGCAAGGATATAAACATAGTTACGGAAGTGGGGATAGTGAGGGGCTATAACTTTGGATAAACTTCCGTCATTTTGAAAGAACCGACGGTATAACTTAGGATGGGGACCACTGTGCATACTCGATTCATGAACGTACATAATCTACGAGAAATTATTCTAATAAACTATCAAACCATTGAAACTGGAAGTTAACAGAGTGTAATTCTCCTGCAGTTATGAAAATGAAAAAAAATATATCCAATGCTTTTACTAAATGGACATAGTTAGAAACAATATTCTTTATTGGAACGAATAGTTTGTGTATTGGATATGGCGTCAAATTACAAAAACGCAGGAAAAGGTACAACATAGAATGAGATATTTTGAAAACGAGTTCGTCAATGGAAAGAAACAGAATGCAAAATTACAGCTGTGAATATTTTATGGTTTGTTGCGAAATTATTACATTAAATTATTACACGATTGGGACTTAAAAACTAACAGAGTGTAAATCACCAAAAAATATGAGATCGGAAAAATTAATGTATTGATTATTTAACTAAATCGCCGGGATTAAAAACGGTGTTTTTCAAAACAGATGTCCTTCGTAGCAAATTGTTTCTTTATATTTTCCTATTACATACTTTGATAGAAAAGGTGTTTTAGGCGCTTTCGTTTTATACTTTTCGTTTAAGGGAAACAATAATAAATGAAAACATATTGAATCAGTTTCGATTGAAAATTGATAATACAAATTATAACTCAGAAAACTATTGAAACTACTGATAACAATTGAGTGTTCGATATATTAATTCCATTTTTTAATCTTCTCCAATCAGTTTATATTCCGAAATGTTTCGAATCTATGTGGGCGTATTGTAAGTTTCTTGGTTCTCTTCTTATTGATTATATCTTCAATCCTCCTTCTCGTTTGCTGGTTACGTAATTATAAATATATTTCATTGCTTAAAATTGTATGTATAATATGCCATTTCGACGAAAAGAAGAAAATAGTGAATCAAGCTCAGCAAACAGAAGAACACTGACCAAACATGACTCAAGTTTAAGGTGTGACGATGTGTATCGTCGATTGTAGTAATTACTAAATGAAGGTAAGGTTTATTCTGAGTTACATTACTGCGTTCTTTACTTTAAATCACAACTACACATTAAAATTCATTTACATAATTTAACTTGGTTAAGTGGAAATGACAAACATGAAAAAATTATTTATTCTTTAAATCCAATATTTTTTTGTTTAATTTCGAGTTCTATCTTTCAAATTATAACCGGAATATAATAATAATTCTCTATATTGTATTGATGTTTCATTTTTCTTTTTATTTAAATGTTTATGAGACATTTAAACAGGAAAAAGGTATATAATTTTTTAAAGTTTAATATTCATACTATAAATTTGATGCATAATTTATTTTTGGGTATCCAAAACAAAAACTCGCCTTGAACAAAACTGTTTATTTTAATTTCTTTTAAATTAATTTTGCCACTATTTCCCGACATGCATTCCACGATAGCCGACCCAAAAGGTATATATAAATTCTTTTAATAAAGGCTATGGATCTCGATTTTTTAATTAAAAATGACCCAAGGTATTTGAATACGATGCGTTTGACATCGAGCAAACTCAACACAAAATAATTCATATTTAGCAAAAAGCTGGTTATATTATTTGAATAAATAATTCTAGGTGGTAGAGAAAGAAATTTTATATTTCAAGTAGAAAATTACTTCCCCCTTTTTTGCTAGCTATTTAGATAGTTGAGATTGAATTATGTGTTCATTATTGACCGCTAAACTTAATCCTATATTTTACGTAACATACGAATTTCATATTGCGTAAACGATTCGTTTGTTATACTGTCAATCATGATTTCATGAGACCAAAAAATGATTCACTTCATAAGGACGGAAGTGCTGGTTAGTCAGGTTATGTATCATTGTTCGAAATAAATGTTAGCCCGAAGGCGGAACGTCTGGAGAACACGGCACGTGGTTAGGATTTCTTTATTTCATCGTTTCCAATTATGTTTTATTTGATTTGTGACATGGGGTTGAGAATTCTCGTGTTGCAAACACGTCAATTTTTTGGAATCTTGATAATCTGTAACTGGTTCACTCGGTTTTAGCAGCTCATACAACCGTGAAAATTCAATTTTTGTCAAAGAAGTATTGTCGGGAAATCGGCTTTTTGCCCCCTTGGTTCTAATGTTATGTACCCATTTATGTTTTCTCTAACCATCAATACTGTACCGAAATCCCTTCGGCTTTGTCCATCTGTATAACAGCTCATGAGCAAACATCTTTCAGCAGCATCACCAACATTGTTCAATTTCTTACATCTCAGACATTAATCAATTTACTTCTGTTTGAATCATTTCCATGATTTCAGGGTTTGAAAACGTCTGTTTGAGTAACACCCAATGATCCTACAAATTCACTTGTGTTTTTGATATGAATCTTCTTCAACTAACATCCTTTTTATCCTTCGTAACCCTTTGTTGAAATCACTCCACAAGTTCTTGCACTTCCATAGAGGACTTATCATATAGCTTTGTTTCTTCACTCACTAATGCTCGTTCAGAGCAGATAATTATTATTTTTATTAGAATAAACTGAAAAATATAATAATAGCCGAAAGTTAATAAAATTAGAATGGCGATAGATTAGATTGATCATAAAGGGCCTATATAATGATTGGAACCATTTAAAATTAGTATTTAGGAAATGCACACGAGTTCAGACATATTCTTACATCTGGATTATTTGTAAGTTTCACTACCTTGCTATGCCTCGTTATATCTAGAGTATCTAACAGGTGCAGGAGAATTCGAATGTTCAGTTCTTATATCTTGCGTTCAAGATTGATACGATCATGGAATCTCAGTTTGAATTTGACTTTCTTCCTTATCTTATACTGAATGGATTGTTCTTTTCTTGATCCTTTTCTTGATTTATCTCATTCTGCTCTTATTCGAGCATATCTGTGTAGTTATTGGCTCGTTTTGAATCCATAAAGACAAGTTGCCTTCCCACCTGGAGGTCGCGAAGCCGACAATTGGAAGGAACGAACTTTGTACATCCTCAACATCTTTGCAATCATTAGTCCCCATACTCTTCTGGGAAACTTGTTGCCCAACGAACTCAACAGTACTCCGGCGTTGTTTGCCACACTAATGTCATGTTTATTTACTTTTAAGTAGTGTTCTCAGATCCTGCTTGAATGTGCTCTCCTCTCGACGACTCATGCACACGGAGACATTCTCAACAACTCGTCATGTCTCAAACTGTATTGTCTATGTTTAGAGTCGACAAACAATAGCGGGTAAAGCGAGAAAAATGAAAAAAAAAGAGATCAATCAAACCAATTGCACAACGGAACAATAAAAAAATGAAAAACCGTTAGAAGAAGGAAAACAACATGTATTTCGATAAAGAAAAACCCCCATGTACATTGGTATATTTCTTCTCATTTTTTATAGGATTATCTTTCCAACTCCTGAAATGATCTGGACAGAGGTGGCAAAATGTAAGGTTGGAAAACTTTGACACTTGAGAATAAGAATTCGGAAAAATTAGAGATACTTCATTTCAAGGGAGGATAGGAAAATTGAAGTATCGGGTCGGCAATACTTAAGCTTTTTTTATCTCACCTATCATCCCTTTTCTATCAACCAATATGTTACTTTCCAACTCCATAAATTATTCCGAAAGATTTGGGGGAAATGAAAGGCTTGGCGGTATTGGTATATAGTTTTTTGTTTTCCCGTCAGAGATATTATCACATTTCTGTTGTATAATAATAGAAGTCTGCATTTTCTGAAACACCGTTTCTACGAATGACCGGAGAATTTAGGGTGAGGTAGCTTATTATAATAAAATCTAACACATGTCAGACAAAGCATTATTATATAATATATTTAGGGCATTCTCTTTAAAAAGAGCCATCCTGAAAAGTTGTTGTTCCGTTTTTTTCTACAATCACACATATTGTTATACAAATCTACCTCAGATTTTGGATAGAGTTATAGATTTTTTAAGTGACAGATTGCCACACTGCAAGGGGTTAATGTTTCATGACACCTGCAGGTAGTAAATTTTTTTAAAATTCATTTTTTTTCTGAATGAGTGGATGGATTTTCATAATCTGAAGTGCAATTTGTTCAGAATTTCATTAAGTCTAACTTAAAAATAATGGAATTAGAAATTCATAAAGTCTAGCGGCTCGTTTAGAACCTTAAAACAGACCTAAAAAAATCTAAAAAAGTGTCTACTAATTTTTGTTATTAACGCATGAATGGATCGAGCCTAAAATATAATCAGATCAAAGTTGACTCAAGACACGTATTTAACAAAAAAACGTTTGTCTCGATACGCGTACCCATTCGCAAGTTACAGCGTCCAATAGATATATTACCAGCGAAATTAGTTTAGATCATTCAGAATTATTAACATTTATTACGTTGAAAGTTATTATGTAATTTTTAAAAAGTAAATGTCAAACATAGGAATATTCGTTTTATGCCTTACAATAATTAAATTCGGTTGTGAATTTCATACTATAGAACAACCTGCAATGTAAGAGCTAATAATTTCCAAATTTTGTTAAATACATTTCAAATAGCAGATTTCCATGACGTCATTTTATATAAATACTCTCCTAAAATACCTCTGAGTTTTTCCATTAGTGATAGTGATGATAAACAATTCCAAACTTTAAATGAGGATAACATAAAATGTCTTTTTACAATATTATTATATATTCAATTTTGTAGGACATTGTTACTTGTTTTCCAGTTGTAAAATATAACTCGAATCTCCAGTGTTTTTAGATCAAATTAGGATTCGTCTATCCCTGCAATACAATGCAGGAATTGGAAATACGAGCACCTCCATTAACGCGAATTCCTTCAATTTGAAAACTAAATGTTTCAAAGTCTCTCATAGCGCATGTTTCAAATATACATATATCATTTAAAAATCTTGCCTGGAATACCGCGTAATAATTATGAATTATAATAAGAATACTGGGTACACGTGTCGAATAGTCTCTCAATAAAAAATGACTTAAGATCTAAGCAAAGTGTTTACACCATCTGGTAAGGTTTATTTAATATAGAATAACTAATAAAGAAATGCTAGCTCTACCCTAACCAAATTAAATAAATTATTATTAATGGTTTTAGATAATAATGTAAATATTACGTTTTCAGTTAATTTATTATTTAGATGCATATGGAAAAGTAAGCGCCTGAAATGTTTCGAATTGTTTAAAAATTACACTGGCCAATAAATTAAATCAAATGTTTTATATCAACATCCACAATAAAAAGTAAACCTTCATAAAGAATGCGTCGCCTGGAAAAATATAATTTACCGGGATTCTTCGGTATTTTGAGTCGTTGAATAATAATAATGGGATGAGGAAATGTGCCGTCCGATTAGTATTTTTCAAAATGAATGCAGAATCGTTTGAGATACAAATGTTTTCATAAAATTCCTATTCAGAACCCACAATACAAATTGTCAAACATTTTTGTTCTCACTCTCTCTCAATGCTTCGACAGTTTCCCTAATAAAATATTTTAAAATAAAGTAAACCATAGTCTTTTATAATATCTGACAAGTCTGATTATAAACGTTTATTTGCTTTGTAGAAGTAAATTAAGCTAAGATATAAAATTACCATAACGAATTAAAAACGAATTCGCCATAATATTCTGTAATAATTACTAAACAAAAATGCCAAAAGTCAATTAATAAGTCCTATTTTTTAGCTTTCTTGACAAAGTAGACGCATTTATTTCTAAAGATAGTTCTATATTTTTCCATCTGCTTCGGCTGTAAATCAACTTTATTAGGAAAAATTGATAAATTTTACTAAAACCATTCTTTTAGAATATGTATAAATGTTATGAACAATAATGCTGTCGAATTTGCAAATAATTCCTTTCAATAATATACGGTGTACACACTGAACTCGCATATTTTTACGTAAAATGCAAGGTTCGATAAAAATCCAATTTGTTGGGGCGAGGAGTTGACAAACTATATTTTCTCGAGTTTCTTCCAAGTTTATTTGTAATATTTGAAAAATTTCGCTATATCAGAAGAGGGGGCCTTGACCCAATCATTACTTAATAGATATACTACTATACATTATTAACTTTATTTAAAATAGGATTAATACTAACTAAATTATGAAAAGTAACAAACGAGAATTGGAAGAACATCCGACAAGTACCACAAGTAATATCGAACGAATTATAGGCTCATCTATAAACTATCGAGAAAGGAAATACTACTTTTCGTATCAAGGGCGTAAAACTGTTTTATTATCAACCGACGCGCAAATCTCTAATTTTACGCACTAGTTACGAAAAGTACTATCTATAACTCGCTACTATACACTATAACCTAATATGTTAGTTGTTCTTATGAGATAATTGATAATAGTACATTTTGACAATTTCAGTTTGTAGTAATTCTTAATTTTAGAGATTTTATTGAAATCTTAAATTCAGTGATTTTATGATCTCCAAACGAGACAGAGTAGACATACTGCGAAGTTGACTTATATGAAAAAATATTTTTTCATATAATTTGAAATGTTGAGAAAATTAGTTAATCTTAATTGATTTCGGTAATTATTTTTAATCAAAGTGTTTATTTTTAAGCGATGCTGCTGTCACAATTTTTAAGAATCGTTTTGTCTACTATTTATTACGTGAAGGAATAGTTATTAATATTATCTTGTTGAATGTGTTCCTATTAAAAAGTGAAAGAAAATATAACTCGGCAAATATATAACGTATATGCGGTTAAAAAAATAAATATAATATATGCCGTTTGTACACGTGTAAACATTTTTTGAATTTTTAAATGTTGTTTCATATGCGGAATTCGCACGCGAAACTATATATTTTTAATTTTATTTTTCAAGTTACGGTGAGTGGAACAATTAAAACAAAATCGTTGCTAAAAATGCGAGAAAAGGTAAACAAACAGGCAATTAAAATGTAGATAAGTGTAAATGTATAGACAACATTTTATTAATGCATGTGTATACATATATTACTCAATATTTGGATCACCAGGTTTCTTCAACAGTGGTTCTTTGATTTTTTAAATAAATGAGATTGGATTAAATAATAATTTCCTTGAACCTTCAGTTTGATTCGTTCCTTTGATACGATTCTTTGATTGGTCTCCTTGTTTCAAGGTACTAGCATTTTAGTTTTACTGTTTAACCTATTTCTTGGAATGACGTTAATCCTCAATTAAATGGTGCTATGTTATTATTAACTTCAACGTTTGATATAATTAAAACATTTTTAGAAAACATCGCAAAAATCGACCTTTTTTCCTGTTTTTAGTTCCATAACTTCAGAAATATTCATCGCAGGTAAAATGATCTTATGAAAGAATTGTAGGACTTGAAAAAAGCTTGAAAACGAGCCCACACTCATTGAAATAATTTAGAAACGAATCGAGTTATTGAAAAAAATGTATTTTTTTTCTAAACTTCAAGGGCCCATCACCCAAATACTGAGCCTCATATCCAATTTTGGTACTGAAACTTCTTTTCTGTTTGAAATATGCAGAATCGCCTCCGGAAATATCGTTACCCAGTTCTTGGACACCCTATATAATCTGACGAAATTAAGAAGTACTTATAATATATAAGTTTATTTTTAATGCTTTTAGAGAAACAGAATAAACAAACGTCGGCAGTTTATGCTTATTTCGTTTGTCCTTTTTTCACAAATGACACGTAATTACTTCGACCCAGACCATATGTCTGGCGAAGTATTGAATTTGGTCAGTTCCCGCCAAAAAATTACCCTATAGTTTATCATCGAATGTCAACGTTTCAGGCCCTAAGGAACCCAAAGCAACAATAAAAAAATTGGTGTCCGTTAGGTTGTACGTCCGTCCGTCCGTGGGGTTTTGTATACGCGATATCTCGCGACTGGCAGGACGAATTTAAAAAGTACAAACGGATTTGGGTTTCTCTTGGCCAAACTTAGATCTGATTAGTTTTTGGAGACAATGCATACTAGATTATGGGGAGGTTTAACAAAAAAACGCTCAAAAAACACGTTTTTTCCATTTTTTAACAAAAAATACAAATCGTACAAAAAAATGTTTCAAACAAAAAATGTAGAACATCGAATTCTCTACAAAAAAGGTTATATTCATTTTTCGTAAAATCAACGATAATGCCGTAAAAAACGGAAACCGAAGTATCCCACATATACAAAAATTCATTTCCTGCAACCCGACCTGTCAAAAACTCGACTAAACCGCGTTTTTTTAAGCATCAGTGTGAACAAGACGTGCTCATTTATCTGTGCTTCGGCTGACCTGCGGTCGGGGTCGAAGTTTTGAAAATGTTCATTTTCAATTTTCTACATATTTCTATTTCTTATGAATGTATGATGCACAACATGCAACAAAATACATATTTTTATGTTCTTTGAACATTCAAAACAATATTTACAGTACTATTGATCTTCCAGTGTTTATTATTTTGTAAAATCAAAGCAAAGTTTTAAAGCCATCCAAAAATGAAAACGTCCCATTTGATTTAACCCGTCTATTCATTGGGGTTTAGCGGATTTTTTTACAAACGTATGAAGACGAGGTTAATAATTAAATAAAATCTAACCGTCCATTCATTGGCATATTCACCCTATTTAAGGAACAAGATATTGTTACAATATATGTATAGAAACTACTCGAACCTAACGATACTAGAACTACCCTCTGCCGCCTTCTTTCCTGGCAGTGTTAAAATGGGAATATTCCCGGAAGCATCAGCCTTTCGTCAGGGAACTGCAATACGAATTTAGCCAAAATTGTAGGCACCCGGGTCGAAGGCATCTAGTTTTATTGTTTAGTTTGAAACGGGGTTTTTAACCCTCCTGTGCACCAGTTTTTCATTTCCCATAAAGGAACAATGTAGTTTGGACGAGTATACTCGTCCTGGCGCACAGGGGGGTTAATGATCCGATAAAGTTTTAGGAAACATTTGAGAAAAGTAGGCTTGGTAAATTTTAAGGAAAAATGTCACTGCGGGAATTATCACAAAAAAAACTGAAAAATGCCACCTTTTGATTAAAAGTTCGAACTTTTCGTCATTTCCAGACCGGGTTAATGCCGTTAAAAATCGCGATAACACGTGTATTTAGTATTCACTCGAAAGTAAAAAATTATTTTTTTTTAACCACCCTAGTGTCCACAGTTTTCCTTAAACACGAGGAGAGTATTTTTCAAAATAAATAATTCGATGAAAGGGGGATTTCTTCTCTTCAAATGCTTGTTGAGGAAGGGAAGTTATTTCAATTATGTCGAAAGAATCCTGTAAACTATTTATTTCTGGTACAATACCAACCATAAAGAACTTAAATAAACTTTTAACCCCGGATAAGTACAAATCGGAATTATTAATCTGAAACTGATTCAAATGTCGCACAATCACGATTGAGTGTTGTATCTAAATACCCATTAGACAGACCAGCGTACGATCTGATCTTCATCTAACTTTATAAAAGCGAATAGAAAAGGGTAATTTGACTACCGAACCACATCACCATTGTCTTCGGTATCGAGCATGTTGGTCGAATGAAGGGTAGTAAAGTTAAAGTATTGAGATTAAGTTCTATTATTATATTTCAGAAGACCTCTGTCTTCTCGTAGTGCATCTTACCTAACCTATAGGGTAAATCCATACAAATCTATAAAGATGTGCATAGAATTGTAAATCCAGATCGGATCAGGAAATGTTCCCAGGCTATCAGATCTGGTTACATAAAGCCAGATCAGAATCTCTCCAGAAACAGTTACCGATTTCCGAAGACCTCATATAATAGGCCAAACAGAAAAAGATGTCTTTAACAATTCTTTGAGAAGTCTTAAAAACTAAGATGTCTTACATAGGGCAAAAGCTCTGACCTTTAAGAAGACATATGTCTCGATTTTAAGAACTTCCTGAATATGAGGTCTGATAAAAGAGCTCTTATTTGAGAGCTTTGACACTCCGCATCAAATAAATAATATAAATGAAAACCAAATTTCTGAGAATTATTGATTCTATTTTTGCGCCTTAATTATTAGGGGAAAGTGGGGTATTTCGGACCCACTTAAACAAAATTCAAATTTTCGATAGAAACGGTGATTTAATGAATATGTGCGGGTACGCTTCTTCAAAAGTATTACTTGGGTAGATGTTGATTGATATTATTGGTATCTTTATAAGTTGAAGTTAATTGGTTTACTTCGATTAAAAGAAAAATATTTTAGATTTTGTATAATAGTGGGTAATTCCAAACTCCATTATTATTCTCTAGTAAAATGAATGCTAAGGCACCGAAATTGTCCTTTATTGGTTTGCAATTTAATTGCCTACCAAAGGACTCTGCACAAAATAATGGGTAAACCAGGTACAGTCAAATGGACTTTGGATGGAGTTTGTGGTAGATGATATCCTCGACGGTATCTTGATCAAAAGTTGAAATGTTCACAAGGTCTGAAATTCAGCAGGCGTTTTTTTTATATAACAAATCAAAAGTCATAAATGTGGATGACAATAGTTATTCTTTTATGTACTATCTCCTCTCAAATTGGCTGTTGGATAAATTGAAAACTCCGAGCCACCTAGAAAAAAGTGCCAAACATCGAGTATTTTTTTAGTTTTTCAGTTTATTTTCAAAGTAATATAAATGGTAACTTCGCAAAGAAGGATGAATGTGATCGGTATGGAGTGTTCTCTTCGTCCTAAAATAGGAGGCAAAAATACGTTGGAAACATATCATTCTACTTTTTGTTTACAGAAAATGGTTTATTGAAACTATTGATATTTGCGATTTTTTACTTATTACATCTAAAAATTGTTCATTTTCGCACCTTGTGTCCATTGCAACTTCTGATCAGGATATCATGTACCACATAATATTCCATCCACAGCCCATTTGATTGTACCCGGTTTCCGGTTTACTGTGGGGTCCTTTTAAAATTTACGGACACGAAAATATCTAACATAACATTTTACAAAACATAATCCTTGCTGAGTCATGGTTCAAGATAAAATGAAAATATTGCTACTAGCAATTTTAATATTCACTAATATTGCAGATAATTAATTTTGTTGGTTTTTATTTTAACCCATTAAGGACGGGAGACGCACATATTTACGTTGATTTTCGACCTCCATTCTCAACAGGAAATAAAATTAATATTGACTTAAAAGTGACCAACCCTACCATTTTCGAGTATGCTCTTTCGATTGGCGTAGTCAAAATTGCATTTAAATTGATTTAAAAACCAATATGGCGCATTTTAAATAAAAAAATGAACAAAATTTCGTGTGTTTCGTTTTTGTGAATATTTTTTCCTATCAATAATTTTACCAGATCGATGCCTTTCTGCAACCAAAAGTGCACAAAATATATGAACTTCAACTAGGAATTTTCTTGTTTTGCCCTGAATCAACATAACCTCTTCCAAACGTCAATATGTCGAAAAAATTGATGAATTGTTTTGATGAATTATATCTGTGGTCAGATTTCCAACATTGAAATAGAGATTCAATATGGCCGACAAACTATTGGATAATTAGCGTGACCCAGAACTAACGGCGCGGCGTGGACGTGGGGAGATACTAGTTCAATGTTTCCCAGATATAATTATATAATAATATGTAATAAGACGTACTTATATCCGGAAAAATATGATATATTTCCATGAAAAGAGAATAGATAGAATTTATTTTTCCTAGGAATACAAACATTTTTTTTTAATCTTCAGAAATTTTCACTCATCTCCATATATTTTATCCGTCATTCTAAATTCCTCCAAAAAACCCACGCATGTAACGAAAGACGGAATCATTGAATTTCATAATTACTTACTTCGAAAACACCTCTGTACCAGATATCAGTTAATTTGTACGGAAAATTAGTTCACAGCCGAATTTTATTTAAAAATTCTATATGTTATTATTAATGGTTTATAACTAATTATATGTATAGTAGAAAATATTCAGTGCTCAAAACTATAATACAAAATATATAAAACAAATTTGAGCGACGTAGTGCATAAAATGGTCATCCTGTAAAAGAAAAATCGAAAACATTAGGGGGCCAGTATAGTGGCGACTGCTCCGAAAAAGTTTTAGATTATCATAATGACCTCTTCAAAAGGTCTTTCTGGAGATAGTTTGGAATGAGCTCTGTAAGAGCTGTGTGGGAGGTGTCAAACCTAGAACATTTTTATTTGGAAAGCCTTCTTGTAAACATTTTTTACTACAAACAGTAGGTCTAATTAATGAGTAAATTATAATTACTTGATGAACCCAATGATGTAAAAAACGCGGATATTTCATAATCATGTAAAAAACATTTAAACTGAAAGTTTGCTGAAGTTAGGTCACTTTTCGGACTTACGACAATTTTGGAATAGCTCTGCGGTATTCACGGAATCCGTTTCCGATAACTGTGCATAACTCTGGGGCGAGATAAAGAGCAACACAATAGAAAGTGTACTACGCTAGAAATTATTCTCGTCTTCGTTGCATTCGCATATATATACGTATGAATCTTTTGCCTTTTCACAAAGAGCGCGCGGATTCCGACTTGACATCATTGTTGGATGCGGAAACGTCGTTCGAATACCGCGCTCGTTACGAGTCCGTCAATGAAATTGCAACGCGACCTAAATTCATCCCGATGCGCAATGGCGAAATCGAGCCGGCAAATTCCATTAAGTATTTTATGGGTGGATTCTCGTTAGCTATACAAATTTATTTTTCTGAATACCACGCGTTTCGTCCACGGAATATAAAAAAATCCAATTGTAAATATCTTTTGGTTCTCGAATTACTCGTTTACGTCCGTATGGATTGGCTTCGTTTTCGTTCTCGACAGCCCAGGAGCTGGTGGACTTTTTGGTGACTGATTTCTTTACACCTAAAATTTTTTTTTAAGTGGTATTATGGTCATGTGTGGTGAGTATGGATAAATGACAAGGTCTGTTCCCGAGATCCAGGTAATAAACAAACTGTGATTATAATCAGTGCTACATAGATATACCCCTGAAGAGAACCTTACATGTAGATGGAAACGTTGGGTGCGAACGGATATCTTATCCGGTTTCAAATACATGAACCGTAATGGCCATGAAATTAAAGTTTTATTTATTGAAAATTGACTAGAATGTTTTACCATTTTGTCATCTGGATTAATAACTGAGTTATAGGATCAAGATCTTAATTTATTCCATCATCACAGCAAAGAAGTTGTGACAGAAACATGTTAGATTCTAGTAGATCACCGTCAAGCCAATAGAGGACTGATCAAATCTACCTTTAAAATTTTCGATAACAAGTATGGCAACGAAAAGAGAATTTGCCGATTGTGTGTTAACATGTTAAGATAATAAATCGTAGAATATATTTGAAGGGACATGAGTAATGGAATCAAAGAAAAGCGTTTCATAATTAAATCATAAGATTGGTTTTGTGGCACGGGAATATATAGGAATTAAAACGAATTCCAATAATCGAATAATAAAATGAATTTAAATTATCGAATGACAATCGATTGTAACATCGATTCCAACAATCTAACCGACTAATTTAGTACATGTCGGAAAGGAAATGAGTTGATTAATTGATCAGTGTAACTAATTGAATCCATTTTTTCAGTTCTTCACATCACCAATTAATACTAACTCCTAACCAATTTTTTGACGAGTTGGTTTCCATATCTTTGGTTACCATACCAAATGGTTTTGTCTATGTAGAATTGTAAAATTAATGCCACTGAATTTACCTTGAATCGCGCAGTTTGTAGCTGCGATCACCCTTAGCAGACGTCAAAATATAAACGGGGCTTTCTTCAGTTCCGCTGTCGTCCTGTGGCGACTGGGCTTGGTGATCGCTCCCGGCGATACTCCCGTAATTTGGGACATCTTCACTGCGACAGGATGCCGATGACGAGCTTGAGGATGACTGCTTCGTGGCGTTGTTACTAACGCTGGCTTGAAGTTGCCCATCGCCGGCGTAATTCGGCGTCATGTTCGTCATCCTGCGGGCTAAGGAACTTGACTTTTTCCGTCCATTCGCTCGTTTTCTACACCTATAAATGTAATTTGTTTATGTGAAAAAATATATTCTACACATAGCTTTCATATTGTTTAAATACTAATTATTCTTAACGTGGGGGAACGTGGATTTCTCTCACGAGTCGCCTTAGCGAAGCAAATAAAAGTTAGCTATGAACTGTATATGAATCAAGACTACGTTCCATTAATAGTACTATTTAAGGTTGCAAAAATGTTAGTGAATTGTAACAATTTCATATCTCGCTACTCAAAAAATACCGCATGAAAGTTTTTGTAACATATTTCTTGTCCTTGACAAGATAAGAAATGTTGAGATCTTATAACTTCAGGGTAGAATTTAGGATGTATTGGTGGAGTTTAGACAATGTTCAGGTGATTCTGGTCACATTTGTCGTTTTAAGTAAGACTACACCTACGTACTAGGAATATTTTATGTTTGTAAGCAAGGCTAGTGAATTGAGCAAAAGGTTCGAAAAGAATTGCACGAAAAATCACGAATCCCCATATTGCTATATCGCACAACAAAGGTTTACCATTTAAAAGATTTCATATTGTTCTCTGTCTGTGCAATTGACTGACGTTATCTAAAATGTCGGAAACATTGAAAAGTATCGTAGATGTCAGGGCCGCTACTGGCATATGTGTGATTCGAAATGACATACGTGTATTCCTTAATACCAGCTGAGTCGTAGGAAATTACCCACGGGGCAATCCGGATGTCGCACGAAAAAAAATCACTCGCGATTTTCTATTCGTATTACGATGATTGATTTCATTCCTTGTGTATGCATTAGTGTACAATAACAAAATGCTTACAACGGAGAAATAGGGTATGAAATATACAACAGTTAATCTCAAATAAACGTAATCGAAATTTAAATCCACATAACAATATTCTCTGTTTTACTGAGAAATTCAAAATATTTACTATTAATTAATAAAATTGTGTGCGCTGAGAAAAATTATTGTTTACCGTTAATGTAATAGCTTCATAGTAAAGCTAACAGAATTTAGATTTTTATCAGGTAAGATACTTTATCCTGACGTTACCGTAATCTGAGATTCGGTTAAATTTGATATGTTAATAGTTAATTTTAAATACTAATTTTGGGATCATTACGTGACATATAATATATTTACTCGCTTACAGATTTACTGAAACAGAGATAAACAAACATACACGCTCGATTCTTCGTGAATTTTTCGACGCATTATTGACATGCGCAGGTCAAACGATAGAATTTAATGTAAGCTTTATTAACAGTTAACGAACTCTCCTTGAATGTTAAAATATATACGAGTTAATATACAATAACAATGTTGACGTACACGAAAGTGCTGGTACTTTCTTCTCAAAGTTACCTGTCGTTTTTGACTTTACAGTTACTGTTATAACCTTACAGTTAATGTAAGAGCCTTAAAATTAGCTTACATCTATTAGTAAATAATTTTTCTCAGTGTATTTTCGTACGCCAATACGAAGAATTGCTTATAATCAGCAAAAGTCATGTAATTGACTTGCAATTGAGTTGTAATATAAAGAATTGAATTGAAGATGTTAATAAAAATAACACAAAACAAAAAATATGTTGTTCGCATATTACTTTTTTTTGTATCGCTTATTTTAAATGTGAACAGAATCGACTTATGGGATCTTTTACACTGTACGCGTGAAATGTCGCATACTATAGAAATAGGGATATAATTTGCCTTCAATAGATTTTTGGATCATATTTATACCTCATTTTACATCGTGTTGAACTTTATACTGCATATTCAGTGAGCGCCATTCAGTTGGTTGTTAATGCGGGATCTGCGGGATTAAAATTTGATAAACGCGGCTTTAGGGTTGATTTATGCAATAATTATCGCATTACGTCTGGTTTGTTTTGCTGCAGTTGTATTTAACATTGAATTTCGGAGAAATTTAATTTGATTTTCCACTAAAATTTGGATTGGCTTGATATATAAATATATAAAGAACAGAAAAATATTATGAACGATCCGAGAAATAATTTGGATATATGCATTAGGAATACATGCGTTTACAATTAAAAACACACAAATAAAATTCGGCGGTACAATTTATAAATTTTGCAGAGGAAGAAATTACTATTCATAGGATCACACTCGTTAAGAGTGAAAATACATTCCTATGAAATGATCAGTTTTTACCCTACGAAGAATGATTTCTCACTTCAAGACATTTAACAGGACCAGGATTATATAAAAATAACATTTCGTAATGAAATTTATTGTAAATATTCCCATCGTTTATAATTAACTGTATATAATTTTTCAAAGAGTTTTTGATATATTCCCTGATAAAAATGAAGTATTCGAAGTGTTCATGAAGTGGAAAAAGCGCTTAGGGAATGTCCCGGACTGCTCAATGACGTTACAAAAATTACACGAAGCGTGAAATTAGACACTCTGGTTGTCAGGAGTCCGTTTCAATAAAAGCTCCTGCTATTTCTTTTTCTGCATTCTTGGAGAGTTTGTTTCTTATTTCTGGTGTATGCTTATTCAGAGTCCTCCAAAGAGAAGTTAACGTTTTTATCTAATATAGACCTAATCAAACTATGGCTGCTACAAAAACTTTTCCAAAATTCAATCCTCTAACTATGTTCTTGTGTCTTACTCGGTAACCTTAAATTAGCTATAAAATCAGTTATCGATATTAATGGAATAAATATTTTACACTTTGCGTTTATACCATAAGTAAATTAACCCTTCAACGACCAAATGTGCAAAATGTGGATATGGATTTCAGCATCGTTTTATCTATACAAACAAAATATTTTTACATGGACACTCATTATCCGACTAGTTTTGAGGTCGCTCTTTGGTTTATGATCACCTAATCTACCAGAAACGTATTCCTGATTGTTTTACTTCAAAAATACACATTGACATGTTTTGATTTGGGTCGATTTGGATTTTTAAATAATTTATTTAACGTTAATGGCAATTTATTGACATTTCTGGTGGCAACATGTTACCTATCAGTTCTCGCCTTACCCTGTAAAAACAAGAGGAATTATTCTCGCATTTTCTCAAAAACCATATTGTCACTCTTAGTCAATAAATGTCTCATTTCTCAAGTCATGTTACTAATCGAAACTATTACTGAACACTCCCTCGCCCCTTATTTTCCACCTAAGACTATTGATGCTTACATTTGATGAGAGGCATGAAAATTTAACAGAGGGACCTTCATTATTCTGATAATATAATAGCGTTAGGATACTACAACCCCCACATGCGGACATTTTAGGTCTTTAAATATTATAACAAGTATTGTTTCATAACATATATGAGTATATTCTTTCACAAATACTGTTCAGTAGCAATCGTCAAAAAGGAATATAGTTATTTTTGTTTTACTTGTCTGAAACTGTAGATGCGTTTATCAATATGGTATTGGATGCCTCGTCCACCTAGTTAGTTTTTGTATACTGGTTACCCCTCACATGTTGTTGTTGTTCATGTATGTTCAAAAAACAGATGTTAAACGTCAATTCGAAAATTTTACGAGTAGCATTCCAAAGGGGGACCTCAAAACTAGTCGGATATTAATGTATCCATTTAAAAAATAATTTGTTTAAATAAATAAAACGATGCTGAAACCCATGTACAAATTATGCACATTTCCTCGTGAGAAGGTTAATACATCGTCGTTTTAAATACACGTAGATTCAAATGAGGGGTAACCAGTATATAAAAACTAACTAGGTGGGTACAGCATGCAATAACACATTGATGTGTATGTGGACAGTTTAATAGAAGTACAACAAAACTAACTAAATTTCTTTTTGAGGATTACTATTGCACAATATTTTTGAAAGAATATATGCGTTTCCGCTGTGAAACAATACTTGTTATAATATTTCAAGACCTAAAATGTCCACATTTGGGGGTTGTGGGATCATAACGCTATTATATTACCAGATTGGTGAAGGTCCCTTTGTTAAATTATCATGACTCTCATCATGTGTGAGCATCAATAACCTTAGGTGGAAAGTGAGGCGAAGATGGAGTGTTCACTAGTCAACAATCGAATTTTGATTGGTAACATGACTTGTAAAATGAGACATTTATTGACTTAGGGTCACAATATGAATCTTGAGAAAATGGAGGTGTAATTTCTCCCATTTTTTACATCGCATAACTATGGTTGTATAGGGTAACGTGAGAACTGATGGATTGGGAATTAAAAGTAAACGAAGGGAGATATGGATAATGCAGGGATCAACACTTTGATTTGCAATATGAATAAATTTTACAGCGTCACATAATGGGGTGGAAAACATTTCAACACCTCTTACGAAGACCCGTTCATTTTAAGAATCTACGAAATCTCGTTTATTTCATGGCCTGAGGCGATGACTTACGTATCTGAATCGTAGCCGCGAAATTTCGTTCGTCTCGATGTTCACCACGAAAGGTCGCTCATTTCCGCATTTATTTTAAAAATTTGATAATTTCTTTTAAGCGCCTCTCTCTCTTCTCCTCGCTTTCCTTCATTTTCCCATTTCATTGTCCCCCTCTCTCACCGTCTTATTAGTAGATATTTACATTCCCTCTCCCGCTCTCCCCCTCTCTCTCTCTCTTTATAAATATGTGTTCAATCAATCTCTCCCTCTCTCTTCTTTCTCTTACTCCGCTTTCATCCCTAAAGTCTCTCTCTCTCTCTCTCTCTTTCTCTTAATAAATATGTGTTCAATCGATCTATCTCTCCCCCACTCTTCTTTTTAGTAGTACATTTTACTATTTTTTTATTAAATTAATTTATTTATTAAATATTATTTTATGTAGGTGACATTTAAATCATCCTCGAATTTCGTAATAAAGTCCGACACATGAATTTAACACACGTAAGATTCATCATTTACTCACAATAAGAGAAATGGTTGGGTTGTGGCAGACAATTTATTGCGCGCAAAATAACTTTTGTTTAAACAACCGTACGTAGTCATTTTGAGAAGACCATATATAACAAATTCGACCAGTCGCGCAAACGACGTACCCTATAAATTATTATCGTTTGGCATTGTTATCAGCCCTAAATGGGTTTATCGGGAGAGGTTGAGAAACTTTCCTACTGTGCAGCACGTTCTCAGGATTACGACTTTTGAATTTGTTTGAATACCCGGTGGCTCGCGATACTGTACCTATATATATCATGAGACAGATCCGAATTGTTTAGGTATTATATTCCAGCGCATATGACTGGCGATATAACTTTTATGGTTCTGGATTTCCGTATAACCTCGCCTTTCGTACACGGCATATTTCGAAATTGTCCTCGTTATAAAACACCGAGAGATTCGAGCCCGTCAGCATTTTACCCTATGTGCAATGCACGATTTCAAGCCAGAGCTTATTGAATGGCAACCTACCTAGGGAGACAGACTGCTGCCTTTATGTATTTTTTTGTGGGTGGATCGATCCGGAAAAATGCGCAATAAGAGTAAGAAATAGGCTGAGGCAATGCATTTAATGAAATAAACACAATTAATGAGTCTTTGCTCTGCAAGTTTGCTAACAGCAAGTAGAAATAAATTCTATATGATTATTTCAAGTGCATACAAGTGATGTACAAGAATAAAGATGATACGGAACTACAATTTTCAGACCAATTTCTTCATTTTCTATTCCTCAAATACATAAACGTAATTGCTTTCGAATTTCAACGAGTCTCTTGAAAACTAAACTTTTGCAGTAGAGTTACTAGTAACACTATTGATATCGAGGAAATCACGTCTGCATCTTTTATTCATCTTAAGTTCATTTGATTCATCGACATAAATTACTACGGGGATGGAGCTTCGTAGAGTAGTCAGGCGTTGTAATCAACTAAAATGTTATCTCTCAAACACAATGGTACATATGGTTTGCATTTCATTAGTTACAGAAAGTACTGATACTTCTTTATTTCAGAATTTGAAAATTTTTGACATGTACCGTTGGAAACAGCAGTTCTTGGCCAATAGGAAATTATTACTGTCTAATTTTTCTCACGGATTTGAAGGGCTTAAATATACTGTCAAACTTTATGAAGAAATTTAGTACTTTTTGGCGTTAAAGGGTTAGACGCTAGATGCCGCTCGACGGCAAAAACGATGTCGTATACGGAGTGGTTCAAGAATCGACCCGGGTGGCGATTATTATCAAGACATGGATACGTGGCCAAATATAACTGTATTTTTTCTTGCCATTTACTAACCAATTTCAGGGATAAACATCAATTTCTTTATTATAATCGTTCAATTACTTTATTTGCAGACTGGCATGTTGAACACGGTGCTCCTTGAACTATAATTTAAATCTGCTACAAGCTGTATATAAGTCGGATTGTTCATTTCGAAGAAATTCTTACAAAAACTCATGAATGCAAATAATTCAATTCATGTCCTAAGTATATCCCCGTCCTGAACTATATATTTTCCTTGTCCAAAATAGATTTAGATAAAGAGATTTCGATCACTTAGTAAATGACGTTTTAATAATGAAGTTATAAATCCATTCGACGAAGAAATGTAATGAATCTCGGAATCGGGCAAGGTAGGTACTTCGCAGTCAGCGAGGTTATGTTTGAAATTTTATCCGGTAAAAAATATTCGTTCTTGGAAGATTTACACGTCCTTCAAGTCCTTCTTAAACTTTCAGCAGTCTACGTGCTGAGATACCTCCCGAGGCGATCGTGTAAATAATAGCGGAATGGCGGGCAAAATAATCCCCCTAAGGCACAGGAGCGGCCACAAAGCACACGAAAAGGTCGGGGGAGAATAACGAACGCGAACTAAATTATCAAAACTAAACTAATGATGTCATCCTGTTTCCATTTTCCTCGGTGCATTAACCCTACATATTCATCCCTCTGGAATAGCGTCATTACAATAAACGAGCGATTAATATTTTATAGTATCCCTCACTTTTGTTTTATACATATTTTACGTATGCATAAGCATATTAAATAGTCTGACTATACGATGTCCTTGTATACATCAGCAGACAATGACGAGCTCGTGCAAACGTTCAATAGCGTTATATTGCGGGTACTACTTCTGACGTCGAAATTCGAATCTGTAACGTGAAGTGGAAGGGCATTAATTACATTTCGAAATACAATTTCAATTCAATTAATAGCAAAAACGATGAAGCAATAATCAAGCAATACATGTTAAGCGAACAATCGACTGGTAACGCGCTGACGTGCAAAATCACAATTTCACCCAACAGCAAAATAAAAGAGTGCAGAATGATTTCGAAATCTGCTCTAAAAGAAGTCAGGTGTCCCACGTAATGAGGGCTTTCTGAACATGAGTTCATAAAGATCTCATAATGACATCATGTTCAGGAAACCCTCAGAAAGTGTGAAATTTGACTTCTCTTAGAACACACTTCGAAATCATTCTGAACTCTTTTCTATTATGCTCTCTACTGAAGTGCTATTCGTTCAAAAAATAGATTTTTATATACTGATATTAAATTTAAGTATAGTGATTTAATATTATTATAGCAGCCGTTGTTACAAATATTGAGTAGAAAATTTCCCGTTGACCCAATCTTTACACAAATTCTGCACATTTATTCGTCATTGTTACACTGTAAAATCCTTAAAGGACCACTTGGACTATTGGACCACTCTCCTAAAAAGAAAAATTTCACTTTTATATAATATATGTAATACAAGTGAAAATCACTGTATTGCAGTGAAATCTCGAAAAACGGCATTTTACTTTAAGTAAAAGTGACGTTTTCACTTTTAGAATTTTAGAGTGTACGGTCGGTGGTTTAACTCGAGCTTGTATTTCGCTACATCTCTAGAGTGAAAAAATCCACTCCGAAGCAAGGGTGGAAATTCACTCTATACAGAGTGTCTCACTTTTAACTGTTTTTCACTCCAAGGAATTTACAGAGAAGAGAGAAAACATTTTATTTTAGGAAGAATACACTAAAAAAATGTTCTAGTTAAATACCACCGTACTATTTTTTTCTGGTTATAATAAATAGAATTCTGGGTAGTTTAATTAGAAAAATAATATCTCTAGTTAAACCAACAATAATTCTGGTTAAACCAACCAGAATTCTCGTTATTTTAACCAGAGAAAATAACAAGGGCCTATTTAATCATCTTTTCTTGTTATTTTAACTATTTTTTCTGAGTGTAAGAACGACATGAAAATAATTTATTTACTACTAAATTTTTGGCTTTAAATACAATAGAGGGCTTTTATCGAATAATGGCTCATTTTCTTGAGAACAAGATTCTCTACAATTATAATATTCTGCTTTACAGAAAAAAAAACCACCCGTTAAAAATAACTTCTAAAAGAACATTTTTATGAATACATAACAATAATATTAATAAGTGTGGATAATGGAAGTAATGAATCCAGACATATCGTGGATGTTTTCAATATGATGGTACGCGTTTTGTTCAATATCATTTATGTTTTCACAATAAACGAAGAAAGAAAATCTACTACTTAAAATTATTCTCGATTTTTTCCATATAACGTATTATCAAACGACTTAATATGACAAAAAATACTATGAAATTAGACGACTACAGGCCATTTATTAGGTCGTTAGGCGGCGCCCAAATCGAAAAGCGATCAACTTCCGAATCGACCAAATGTCGATCCTAGCAATTTCCATAAAGATAAAAGACATACAGCAAAGTACAATACGTGATTTCTTTTATTTGTTACGGAAGGGCTTTGCTTGTTATAAGTGTCGTCCATCACATTGATTGTTAAAATAAATGACATACACATTTCTGAATTGGCTCAGGTTTCCGTATTCTAACGTAACAGAGAATAGCGATGTAGGTCTATATTTGAGGTTATGTAGTACCAAGTTTGTTCTTCTACTCAAAAAACTATAAACATATCTTACGTCCCAGCTTATACATCTTAAAGTATAAGTCCAGCCATTAAATTTCTAAACATCAAAATTTCAATTGTGATATCGAGAAAATAGATAGATATTAAAACCATTTAAAGGGTATGTGGAAGAGCAGGGCTTATATTTGAAGATGAAATTTACAGTTTTTTATATTTATATTAAATGAAAAAATATAATAATAGAGAACCGCAAATATATGCCAAAATCGCTCTTTTAGGTTAGGATATCTCGGAAACTAGAGCCATTTCAGAGGCTTTGACTTCGGATTCTGATAAGTATATTCTGGTCAAAATAGTCAAACCTGATTTTGTCGGTCTTTGCTATTACACTCTACAATTTGTTGGTAGTACGAATGCAGATTCTTATATGGTATTCCCTACTGAAAATGTTCGTAATATCACATGATAAATCATATGAGATTTTTAAAATATCAGACGATCCGGGAAACTTTTCACGTGATTTCTCATGAAATTATAAGAAATAATAATAATATGAGAAAATGAATTACAATCATCTGGATTCCTCTAAGATATTAAAGAAATTATAAAAATCTCATATGATTTATCATATGATTTTACGGAAATTTTCACCAGGGTTATCATAAATTGTACAAGTATAATATACATTCTGTAGATAGTACTAATATCTCACTTCTTGGAGTGAAAATTTCACTCTTATAAAGAGTGACTTAGAAAATCACTTCCATAAGAGTGGATTTAGTGAAATTCGACTCGAAAAATAATTTATATTTACACTCTTCTAAGAATTGTGGAAATGTTCACTCTTGAGGTAAGAGTAATATAAAATAATATTGTTCTTAGTAATACACCAGACAGTACATGTGGTTACAATATTAAGATGATTGATGGTACAAACTGGCATTGCTTCAAAAACATTGTAGAGTGTACTCATCATAGTATTTATTGTAGTCGTAACAATCAGAATTTTAACGTTTTTGTACGATCTATTTATATCATCATGTATGTTTTTTTATGGATTGAAGCGCCACCTAGTGAGGCTCAAAGTTAACTCGTCTCAGAAGCCCGTTATTCACTTCAATCTAAATGAATTGGTTCTTCAAGATAACAATTTTTATAAACAAAATTCGAAATGTAAATGGTATACAATACAGTTGTCATATTTTTAGAGACAGAGTGATTCTCCATAATTGCACGTAAATGTAGTTGCAAGAAAATTATTTTAAAGATATATTCTTTTGATCATATCCTTTCAATAGATAATTTTTTTATTAATATAATTAAAGCTCTATCCATAATGAAGGGAGGGAGGTAAATAAGTAATTTCTACAAAATTCAATTTATTTCTTAAAAATATAAACTTGTTTCTCTTCAAGTCATAAAATTATACTAGTTGCAGCTGGAAAAGATAATTAAATAGTTTTCCCTCGGGCACGATTTATTCCCTCCATATTAATCGCGGTTTCTATTTATACAGCAAATAATTTTTCAATTTCATTAAAAAAATAAAATATTAATAATAAAATGTCTGCAGCGAATTCATAATTCTTAAATTCATGTCAACAATTTGAATATTTGTTCTTTTCGTTATATCTAGTAATATTTATGAATTACAATTTATTTCGATAATAGTTAAATTACGAGTAGTTAAGTTGAGTTTTCGAATAATACAACCATTGGCTCTCTGTGGCAATGCTTCTAAAGTCAACCGCCGATAAAGTAGCAATTTACATCAAAAATGTAAATGAAAATTGATTCTTATTATATTCGATAATGCTCGATCAAGTTTCTATTAATTTCTTTGGGTTTTGGGGAAGATCATAAAAAATGATTATAATTACTTGCACGGAAGCCAACTTTTGAAAAATAAATTCAGTAATTTTTTATTTACACTTTTAATCGAATAAAAAAAATACAGACGTTATCTAATATCAAATCTTTTTGTTTATTTAGTCCCGCATTTTAACATTTAAAAACGTACTTCTGATTTAACATTACCGACCTAAAACTAGATGCGATGTTTTGCGAGAAATGATTTACCGTAAATATATTTTTTAAATTATATTTTACGTTCAAAATAATTTTCCTTGTTCGCGTGGAGAAATATCTGTATAAACGAACGATAATTATAGGTAGGTTTATTTCGGTCGCTAATCACGATTCTGAGGTCAGAATTGCAATATTCAAAATGGTGGGTCCACTATGTCGGACAAATTTTTGCATCTGGTGGGTCCTCTATGTCGGACAAAATTTTGTTACATCTGTTAATTTATATGAAATTTGGAATGTAGCGTTTTTTCGGTAGTTAATTACGATTCTGTGGTCAGTTTTTCAAAATTTGTGAACACGAAACCGAGAAAAGCGGAGATAAAAACTAAAATAAACGTGTTTTTGGGTATTTGCTCTAGACCTTTCTGTGTAGACTGTTTATATGTCGATCCGCCATCTTCAACCCGACAAAAAATTATAAATTTCATTAATAACAGAGGACCACAAAAAAAATTTGTTACGAGATCACTTGAATAAAAAATAGTGGATCGTATAGATTTATGGCCGTTGAAAACGAATCCGTTATTCGATTTGGCCCATAGCGTCAGGATTTTAAAATATCTGATCCGAAAAATATTCAAAAATATACCTTTTGGCAATTTAAGGTTAGGATATGTGAAATATCTGACGTCACGGATCAAATTGGACAACTAATTTATTTTCAGCGACCAAAAATCTATAAGATCCAGTACCTCTGATTCAAGTTATCTCCACTAAAAAATTGTTTTGCGGTCCTGTGTAATTAATCGCTGAAAGTTGTAACGCGACGTTCGTTGTAAATAAGGAGAGAGGGAGTTAGGGAGGGAAGGAGAACTAAAATCGAAAAGACAAACGAATCTACCCGAGGATTGACGACATGACGCTCCGTCATGACCAAAAGGTGGCGCACAGCGCGGAATTTAAATGTGTCGGGCGGGCTGTCAGTATGAAATGCACGAATGACATTTGAAAAACTGACAGTTCTGCCCGGTTTTCCAAGTACAGATTTTGAAAAGTGCGATGAAACCGGAAATTGACCGGTCTATAAATAGGGGTCCCGGGGATGGACTCGTCCTCCTTTTCGTCACTTCCTCGGACACGACGGACACGCTCCCGGACATTCATGGCTAACCACGGGGGCTAATATCCACATTAATCCGGTGTTCGAGTTTGAATATAAAATACACGTGATGTTCTTCATCGACTTCGACCAACCGGTTGAAGTCACAAGGTGAGCGCAATCCACTCCTTACATCTTCAAAAATAACATTCGAGAAAAATATTAAGCCGTCCGCTTCTCCGTTCGAGATTCGCGAAGGTGCAGTAAGCAGGGACGGCTATATTAAGGGTACCCAGGGGAGGCGCTCACCAATTCAATATCGACTGCTACCGGCGGATTTTTACAAGAATTGACCATGACAATCAGCTTCGATGAAGGGCACAAAGATGGATCCATCGAACAAGGCGAGAAATGAAGATAGATCGTCACTCCTTCTCTCCCAAAATCTACGTAAAGTATCTTTTCGTGTAATTATGATTTTTTATCCGCGTAATTCATTGCGTCTTGTTTGTATATCGTTTTTATGTCTTATTGTATCCGCGTAATTTATTGGCGTATACGTTTTTATTATTTGACGAACCTTTTACCCGCGTAACTTATTTCGTGCGACATGACTTAAGTTTTTATCCGCGTAAATTATTTTCGTCTATACGTTTTCTATCGACATGCATAATTTTGCTCGTTTTATAATGTTGACAAACGGTAATTTTCTGTCTATGTGCGCGTCCTAAAATTGACGAATGGAACAACGGTTGAATTATAAATATATATGTATGTAATGAATAATATTATATAAACCGAAAATAAATCCATGCAATGACCATACATAAAAAAGAATATTCAATGTAAATGTATATAAATGTTAATATGTTTGTGGCAAAACACTCCGATTTGTTATAAGGTACTTCTCAACGTAGATAAAACAAGACCGCAAAAAATTTTGGTTTCACAACTTGAATCAGAAGTGGAGGATCTTACAGATTTTTGGTCGCTGAAATCGAATTCTTTGTCCAAGTTAACTAATCGTTTCAGATTTTTCACACATCCTAACGTTAAATCGCCAAAAAGTATATTATCAGATATCTTAAAATCCTGACGTGATGGGCCAAATCAAACAAATTCGTTTTCTGCGGCTAAAAATCGGTAAGATCCACTATTTCTGATTCAAGTGATTTCGAAACAAATTTTTGTTGTGGTCCTGTGTAATTATCAACTCGGAGAATCCCCGAGTAAAAAATGTTAGCTACTTTCCATGTAGTAAAAAAAGTTTCGAAGGAAATAAACCAATTTTCAACATTTCATTGTTTTTTTTAACTCGTTTCGTCCCAAAATTACAAAATTAGTCGCCGGTTTCCATCCTGAATAAGTCTATTAATGGTATCTTTGAGATATTGTTATGAATTGTGGGTATCCACACGAAGAAGAAAATTCAATTATTTAAATGTGGCTATTTAAACGAAAACAAACGTCGAAAACTTTTTAAGTAAAATGCAATTTTTATTACGAAGGTGTTCGTATCAGGCAGAATCCTCAGAATCCTGTGGCATAATGAGTTTTACTAAAAGTTGATCAATACTACGATATAAATTACAAAATGCCGCCCTCAAAATGACGCATTGATATGGAATTTTTGGCTTATTTGCGTTTTATTCAAATTTTTCTTGTAATATTGTCCCGAAACCTACATTTCATAATAATATTTCAAAGATATCCATAAACTGACAGAGGATGAAAACCAGCAACAAATTTTGTTGTTTTGGGACGAAACCGGACAAACTAGAATACGAAAAGTTCTGAATAAGATATATGTGCCATAAAACTGTATAGAGAATATGTGCAAAAAATTGTTTAGAGTCTGAGCAATCGATGCTTTTTGCTACAAAATACACGTTTTTCCCGTCAATTGCGTATAACATATGAATATAATTTAAAACTATATCGGAGATATAAACAAAGCTGAGACAAAATAAGTGGCACATAAATGTATAGAGCGCTCAAGGGGTTAACTATAAGACCCCAAAGTGCAAAATATTGTATTTTTTCAAGTATTGGGCAACCTATGTTCCGAATACAATAGAGTCCCGGTATATGTGTCCGCTCGATTCCTCGCATTCCCCTCCCGTCTCCTTATATTTGTTAAAAGAAGGGGAGCACCGCTTCTCCCACTCTCCCCAATCGCTCTATGTTCGTGACGTCACAGCAGGCCCTTGGGCGCTTCCTGAGGCCGCAGCCCGCAAAGTGGAGGAAAAAGAGAGCGGTGACAGACAAATATAACGGGACGGAAGAGGACAAATATGCTGGGATGCAAATACATATAGCGAGATGTAATTATACCGGGACTCTACTGTATTTGTAACGTCAGGTTTGGGTTCTATCTGTGCCAGATACGATAGCAGACCAAGCCCGGCCCTATATTGACAGGCCCTCATGTGGCCATTAGGTATGGGCTCTACCAGCATCAAATTCAATTTTCCACATGGGGGGTTCGTCCAAAATTCGACTTTTGTACCTAATCAAACCAGTGTGACCCGGTGGCTTATTGCTTCTGTTACGTTATACTTATTTGAGGTTTCTTAGCTTTTATTCTGTTGTAATATAAGTAATTTACGCCTAACTTACAGAAACCGTCAACACCCGTAAACAGGAATTCGTATTCAGGGTTTAACTGAAACGCAATTTTTCCAATTAATTAAGAACCAACTGGGACTTTATTAGGAGAATCCAATTACCGGAATAAAAAAAAGGAATAAGAAAAAATTCTTAACGTCAAAGCCAAATTATTTTTTCGGATTTAAAACGCATTCTTGGCTAGTCGAGATTGGTTGCGGCGAAAAAGTAAAATTATTAGACCGCTTTAAAATGCAAATTAGATTTTCAGGGAATAGCGACGGATCGATATGCGAGATAGGAGCGAAGGTATACGGAGCTGCGTCGACGTCGTCACCGTCGCGAGGGGAATTTTCACGGTGCGGGGGATCAGCTGCCGAGTTTCCCAGACTTTCCCGGCATTCCAACAAGTAAAGGGACCATTGTGCTTTACTCACGCGAGCGCGGAAAAATCGGGATAAGTACGAGGGGAGGACTGGAAAAGATGAGAGACGGCGAACCATGGCCGTTGAGAATGCGATTGAATATTGTTTTCGACCATTTATTTCACACGACAAAGCTGGGACGAAAATGAGAATTAGGTTAGGTTCGTAAGGCATCCTTAATGATCGAGTGATTCATACCGTTCATTACCGAGTCAGGAACGGCCATATTATATGCTCCGTTCTAAAACCCAGCTTTAATTTTCCTCAACACTTCCTACCATAAGATTAGACATTTCAAAACGTTCAATCATAGACTAAATCAATGAATCCTTGTAACAAAACAAAAAAAAAAGAAGTTTAGGTCTTATAATTATAAAATAGATCACTCATAACAGAATAAACAATAATTTTACTAATAAAACCTGATTAAGAATACAAAAAAATACTTTTTATTTTATTTTAGCATTAAAGCAGCATATGTATTGTTTGGAGAAAAAGTGAGACAGAAAAAGATATGATTATGTTATTAGTACATTGTGTGACTAGGGAGCAAACACCTATTTGCCCTTATTGATTTTATAAGTCTTTACAATTTTAGAAAATTATATAACGACAAAAGGCTACAATGTAAATTAGATTAAAATTTACCATTGTTATATCAACTAAAGTGTTAAGTGATATAAAAAATAATTGCGTTAGTCATTTTGCTTCCCATGGAGAGAAAGTGCTATTTTACTCCCGTCATATTGGTAGCAAACCAGTATTTTGCGTACAAGGTGTGAGAAAATATGTTGTACCTAGTTTTGTTAAATGAGCTGTATAGTTTAATAATATCAGATTGACAAATCATCTTCATATCCTCCGGATAGATTCAGCTCCGGTTGCTTGATCCGACACTTGTGTGAGGGAGCTCCCAACTATTTTTTCGTACATTTTAGCCGTATCCATCGAATTGTACTTATTGATTTTTCATATGGTAAACACGAAGATAAGAACCTGAAGTTCGACTTTTACATCATATCCAACCTGACCATCCTCCAAGGTAAAATCTGTGCTTTCAAAGCAAATTTTGATGAGTAATATTGGAGTATGATTGAGGTACGATTGTACGAGTACAAGACTAAAACATTAAGACGAATCGAACCCAGCAGAATCGGATAATCAAGTTCAATCCAATAAACTGCAAAAAAAATCATTGAAAAATTGAAAAAGCAATTACTATTATTATTATATTAATACAAATTAAAGTCGTTATTTAAATATATATTAATAGACTGCTAGTCAAGGTGCCTGAATATGTATGTGGATCTGATGGGTGCCGGTCGAAAAACCGACACTTCAAAAAACTCCACTTGTCGACGTGTCTATTTTATAATGTGCCGGCTTTTTGACTGTCGGCTTTTCCACTGTTGGCTTTTCGATATGTCGGGTTTTGCCGACGTGATTAGTAATGTAACGTTCGATCTGCTTAGAGTTTAATCAAATTTCGTGACGTCAGCTCACATCACATCTTTTAGGCGTCAGTCAGAATTAAATAGATTGACTCATGGCAATTGCAACAAAATGGTTTAATTTAAGGTACAAAATTAATAGGTTATTTTTACCTTTTTACAAATTGCAAATTAAACCATGTTTTTGTTTTGGTTGTCATGAGTCTATATAATTCTGAATTAAACACAATTAGGACTGTAGGGCCCGAGTGGGATACAATTTCGAACTATTCAGCCCTAATCGAACGTTACCACTATAAGAGTGATCAGGAATAACTCGGAATCGAATAAAGGAACAAAATCGAAATATCTAGCGCCATTACTTTACATTAAGAATCCAAGGAAGGTGACTACATCTGCACCTAGTAAACTCTCCTTTTTTGTCGAATTAATTTGTTCAAATGTATTTTTTCCATCGTTACTCGTTTTTTAATGAAAGGGATGTATTTGCATGGAATCGACCTTGAAATTGATGTATCGATATCAATATGACGACAGAGGAGGATTAAATAAGTGAATCAATTAAATTAAATTACACATAATTCGATTTTGTGAAAAATTCAATTTTGCCAATAGAAAAGAATAACGGTTGTACATGGAAGCGACCATATATGACTTAGAAGTATGAAATTGCCTAGGAAAATAAAAATCGACTCAAGTTAACTTAACTCCAGTGCATTCAAAGGATTGTACTGCAGAAACATAGTGGAAACGAGTAAAAATACCCATCGTTAATGTTCAAAATCATAATAACACAGGATCACACCAAAAATAAAACAGGACCATTCAGAGATAATAAGAATCAGATGCAGTGCATCTTATCAATAATTGTTGACAGCTGAAAACGAATCTGTTGTCCAATTTAACCTATTACGTCAGTATTTTAAAATATGATTTGAAAAATATTAAAAAATATTCTTTTTGGCAATTTGAGGTTAGGTTAGGTGACATATTTGACGTTATCAGTCATATATTATTATATATAGGTAAAATATAACGGATTTGTTTTCAGCGGCTATAAATCGATAAGATCAGCTACCTCTGATTCCAGTTATCTCTAAAATTGGTGGGACCACGCGTAATCATAGAATAAGATTGGGATCGATGCAGAAAATCGATAGCTCAATTCATAATATTTTATTAAACAGGAAAAGTATTCCCGAATAGCTTAGTAGAAATGCAGAAAAGAATCGAGTTTATGATAAAAAACCGAAATAAAAGATCAGTAAAAAACGACAGAATCATTGTACATTGGTGTACATATAATCACGCCGATATTTTGAAAACATAAAACTTGTAAAATCCTTTATGAAATTATAAAAAATTCTTTAAAACTGAATATGTGTTCATCAGACTTATATTCTTTGAGATAAAAGACAAAAAACGCGTAAGATCAAACACTTGTTCCTAGATTATTATAGATGGTCAAATTTTATTATTATATTTATAATCAATGGTAAAAGTACAAGTCATCTCAATATTTTCTAGCACTAATTGAATAATTGGCAAGGATTCGATTGAATTAAACTGCTGTTATAACATCACGTAAAAAACGAATATGAAATTTTGTTCAGCGAAAAATATATAGTATTGTGTAAAGAAAAGAGTATATTAATTTTTTCATCAATTTTTGAAAGATCTTGTTGAGTAATAAACGCATAACATTATAAGTTGAAGTAACTACGACGAAGGCACTAGATTCCATATCGCATGTTATCCATGACAATAACAATTTCCACCGTTGCTGATCCAAGATAGTATCGTTTATCGGGAGTAACGTAAACTATAATCGATGTTTAGATTCAGAATACGTTTACAGCAGGGTTATAACAGTGGTCGTAAGCAATGTGTCATATTAGTACCCATCTGAGTGAATTCGCAGGAATCCTATAATTAAATTTTGTTGTCAGCAATGCCATTATGAGTTCCTTTCTTCGTTATTCTCAGTCATAGGAAAAAGTTAATAGATTTAATTACCCATTTTTCAAAAATAGAAATACATAACACAGGATTAGTTTTTTTGTCTTTTTTGACAAATTTCTATTTTGGGAAATCAATTTGAAATATAGCAGTGTTTTTCCAACGGGAAATTCACTTTCGTAAAAGTTAACTCCCAACCCTCATGAGGGAGGTACAACTTTAACTTTAACTAAAAAATTAATCCTAGATTTTAATGCAGATTGATTTTCCTGAAACATTTTTTTGTATTCCGGACACAATGTCAACTAAAAAATTGCTCATGCAAAAATTAAGATAAAAATGCATAACTAATAATCATAATATTCGTCATAATTACTCCCTAAATCTTACACAATAATTATTTCGTCCAACTCGAAAATAAAGTCATGAATCATCAGAAAATCGAACCTCAACTCGATGCTTTTTTATTGGTTATATTCCATGTAATTCTTATAAACAAGAAACATAAACTAACAAATTTGATAATCTTTTTAAATCACATTTTTCTCAGTGTCACCGTCACCAAAACCAAAACCTTGTTGAATGTTTTTAGACATATGGGACATTATGCATTCCACGTCAAATCGGCAACTTTTATTGATCTTTTTGACCATGTACAATATTTTAAATTCGACGATAGTAAACGTTGTGAGCATATTTAGAAAAAGGTAATTTTCTGTCCTCTCAATGTTTAATTTATTTCAGTCTAAAAGGGTCAGGACAAATAATTGAACATATATGTTTTTCGTACCTTTGTAAGGCCTTTATTACGAAAATATCCGCTTCACGTATTACTGCAGGATAAGGTCAGAAAATCGTTTTTATGTTTTTTATTTACATTTCTCGATGGAAGGGAAGGTCGCTTTTTAAAATTCTGAAGAAATTCACAAAAAAGGTTCAAAACATAGACTTTATGATAGCATAGTTTACTAGCAAAGTTTGATTATAAATCTGTTTAAAATTAAAACATCGAAAAATTGTAAATAAATAAAAGTCCCCTGATTCACATGTAAACTGCATTTTTTTTTCAAAATTCAACCTTAATAATCTTGCTCAATTTTCGTCGAAATAATTTTTTTTTATTTAAAATGTAGTTTAATGCTCTACAACATGGATTTATCGAAATGAGAACATTTCAACAGTCACATTCATAGAAAAAAACGTTTACACACATGTATTAAAAACTTATGCACGAAGTTTGACACTTGCACCAAACAAATATTATATAAAAAAAAATTGTCGTAATTCATAGATTTTTGTATAAATTTAAATTCATATTCATTATTTTGCAAAAAGACGTAACATTCTAAATTTTTGAAATGAAATTTTGTATTTGTCATTAAATTTATTATTTACATTTTATGAATCATCTTTACGTTTCCTCGTACTTAACGCTAGCGTATAAATAAACAAATTGTAAACAAACAATTTTGGGACTATAGTAGATTTGAACCCAGGACCTCGGGAGCCCAATGCAACAAAGTATTGAACTAGACAATGCATTTTCGTAAAGACAAATGTCGAAAGAAGACTTTCATTCAGAATTCATTTTTTTTTCATTCATGTAACGAAAAATTGAACTCGTGTAATATAATCATCAATTAATATAAAAGTACATTCTTTTAAAACTTCAGACTAAAAATTAAGTAAAGTTCACTGCATAAAATGTCATGAAATTGAATGTACATTTATGATATTTGCTTCCTTTATAAACATTATATTTAATGAATGTTCATTGAATTCAATTAAATGTTCATTGTATTTAATAAAATTTTCATTAAATTTAATGCAATGTTCATTAAAATTCATAAATTTTCATTAAATTTAATCTATATAAACGAAGCCAATATTATAAATGTACATTAAATTTCATGACATTTTTCCAGTGTGTTATGTTCAAATACATAATTGAGTGGAACTTAGTGCATTCAACTTTTATTCTTAAATAGCACTGATTTGAAGTATTTCGCCTACTATTTTTAATGTGCAAAAGACGCAAACCGGATATTTCGAGCACTAAAAACAATATACGAAATTGAACTTCGTGCACAGAGTTGCACTTATTTTGGGCATAGTTTGCACAAAAATGTCGTTCTAAACTCGGGCGTAGGAATTTGATTTTGTGCATTAAAAAACGGGGGCGTAAAATCGTATTTTACTCACTTGTATCGATATATACTATATTGCGCTATTATTTATTTACAAACCATTTGGCGATGTCAAGTTTAACATATTGGGAGACATGAATACGATATATAAAAAATTATTCGAAAATGTTTAATTCAAAACAGTTATCACTTTACGTACAATACATAAAAAATACAACTGTACTCTGAACATTAGTCAGTATTTTCCAGTTATTTATTTTAAGGTGCTTTTCACATCGATCTATTTTCATATCGATCATTTCTAGAAATACTATCTTAGATATAGTTAAATCTACGTGGTATTGCATGCAATATGCGCAAAAACCAATTAAAAAATTTATTATTATTTTAATAAGTGTCAAATCCGACGTCTCCATTTCTAAAACGGTTTAAATTATTTCAGATTTTGAACAATAAATCATTAATGCTATACTAGAACCAGAATAGATGATGAGGACAGTACCTCTTATATTAGCCTTTCTTACCTATCAAAATTAATTAAAAATAAACATATGCTCGACCTTTTTAACAACTTAGTTAGAAACAATAGAATCGTAAATAATACTGACATTAATAAGGACAATTCTATTTTTTACTCAAACCTAACAGTTACAAAATCTACAAAGAGTAAACCCGACTACCGCATGCTTCATTCATTCTATTTCCATGATGTTTGAAAGCCCTGAAGAGGTTATCGTGAAATCATGCACAAATTTAGATTTATTTGCAAAGAAAAGAAAATTTTGTTACAACGTTCAAATTAAAGAGAACCATAAATTGAAAATATTTCAAATTAACAAAATACGGCAATACAGGAGTGAAAGAGAACAGAAATACGAGCAGGTAATGAGAGGTAATGAAAACCCGAGTAAATTATAGACTTGAAACGTAAATAAAAATAGAATCCAATAAAACTTCAAAGGATATTTGTCAACATGGAAACGCTAGACACAAATCATAAATTTTCCACACAATATTGTTTCATTCTTTTAAGACTTTTAATCAAGCATTCGTTGCTTAGAATGTACATGAATGCATACCCAACGGGCACGAAGGACCCAAATGTTGCTAGAACGTTTTTAGAATGTTCCAAAAACGTTCCTAAAACGTTAAATGTCTGCAACATGGATGAAACGTTTATAAAACGTTCCGTAAAACTTGCAGACATTTAACGTTTTAGGAACGTTTCTGGCACGTTCTAATAACGTTTTAGAAACATTCGGGACTTTCGTGCCCGTTAGGTACTTTCAAATGTAAAATTAAACTGAGAAATATGCAACTAAATGTCAAGTTAATTGATTTATTATGGACGAGGAGATATAGAAATATGTCTTTTCTCTGACTCGTTTCATTCATAAAAAATTATCTAGTCTAACTACAGACATGATTTTGAAACAAACGCCTTGACGCAATGTAGAAAATGGATACTCAATCACCATCTCTTTAAAAATATTTGTGCATTTTTGGGACAGCATTTTTCACGGGGATGACCTTGGTGTTCCAGTAGTCGTATTTTCAAAAATGTTAAATGTTTATGAAATTTAATATAGTAAATTGATTCTGAAATTCATTTTCTAGATCTAGTTTTGAAAAAATTGTACAAAAATATAATTAATTCACATGACTCCTCACATGCTGCCTGGACTTTGAATGGTCCGACTATAAATGCTGCAATGAAACTAACCTACAACAAGTTTAGATAAGCTATTCAAAATATGTGGGTTAGTTAAGGCAGGCTATTAAGAGGTGTACAACTTGTCGACACTCCGTCCCACCGCAACTTATGGAACGTATGCTTCTATGACTATGTACTCGTTAACGCACCCATATTTCAAAATTACATGACCACTGTTTTTTGGTTCCTTACAAAATAGAAGTTTAAAATGTTAAATAAGTAAATAAACAGTCACGTGTAGCTTTTGTGACGGTGGACTAAAAATGTTTTCAAAAAAATGTTTAATAATTTCGCTGAACAATTTAACTAAAGTAGACATTTTGTAAAGGGCAAACAATTTTACGAGCAATTTTAATAGTTAATTTTTGTGTAAATTAAACGTGATCTAAGAAGTCGATCCGTAACGTTTGAAAAATGAGGAATGAAATGTGATGATTTGAGGTTATAGCAGGTTCTCTATATTGTCAGTCGAACTATCTAAAGGAAATTTAGTATACACTAATTGTTGTGAAAGGAAAGGTTACGCTCATAAACATGTGTAAATTGTGTAAAGTGTAAACCAAGACAGTTGTTTTCACCGTAGTGCAGAATGGAGGAATCAATCATAGGGGTAAGCATATCAAAGTGTTGTTAAGTGCCTACTTCGCATTTTAAAAATAGCGATTGTATTAAAAGATGAACAAACTAGAAAATAGATTGATAAAAATAGATCTTTTTAGGCAAATAAAAGCATAAATCACGTAAATTCAAAACAAAAAAATAAGACGAAAAGATATAAAATTGGCTACTACATTAGACAGTAATTTGGAAATAAAAATTTAAAACTAAAGCGGAATGAAAAGCAGTGAAATGGCAGTAGAAAAAATATACTTCAAGAGGGAAATAAACTCTATTCTGGCTACCTTAAAAAACTTAAAGATTTTTTTAAAGAATTGACATGATGAATTAAGATATAGCTACGATAATAATTGACAATTATTCAGATTTGTTGGAGATCAAAATGTCGGATCTAATATAACAGATCTAATATGGCGGAAGACAAATTCGATACTTGGTCGCAATCACGAATTTCATATCCGATTCTCAAAATTCAAAATTGCAGATCCAATGTGCCTGATACAAATTTCGAAACTAGCATATCCTCGGCTAAATTGCTCCTCCGGGTTTCCTAGGTCCCTAAATATCGCTGGGTCAGAAAAAACAGTAAAATATTATGTTACATATATACATATTTGTTTACGTTTTTTAATATTCTTTTATTTTCATCATGACTCATTCAGCAATGTAAATAAGTAAAATATAATGAATAGTAAAAAAAAGTCCAAGACTTGAGGATTGAAGTTGCAACTCGTACCTTCGGTATTTAGAAATTTAGGACAAATATTATAGATCACCCACAAGAAAACAGTTCTTTATCCATTGTTTCTGTCGCTAATGAACTAATAGCTTGGGGTTCTGTTGAAGAGAGTATTATAACTCCATTAAAATCAATAATGAATTAAGCTTTGAAGTCATTATTCGACAAGTCGAGAATGTATCATAAAGAACGTTTTCATAATGAAAATGTTGGAAATAATTAAAATATTAACGTGTTCGGATATCTTTCGTCCAAATTACCTGCAAATTGAAATAGAGGAATTTGGAGAGATGCTAGAAAACATGTTTTTATACCGCCTATAGGGTTTTTGTTAAAAAGTGAATAATGACTTATATATCCTGTCCGTATTGATTGACTTCTAATTAGTTTTAAAAATCAATTGAAAATTCTGTGTAATTAATTACAGATATTTTTACTAAAAAACAAATATCTGAACATGGTTAAAGTATTGTTTAATAATTCCAACTATCCCAGTTTTCCTGAATTGATGAACATATTTCTAGTAATAATGCTTCTATTTCTATCCGAAATTCATTTGTAGTGTTCCTTTGTAAATTCGAAGGTGAAAACTGGGAAAAACTGGTTATATATTTACGATGCGTAATTTTCACTATTCCCTTAGCAATTATGAGAACTCTGTGCAGTAGTTCACGTGTTCAATTGAGAATAGCTCTGAGAAACACTTATTTTAATCATTACTCACATCTACAGCCATTAATTGGAAATCGGCTGAGCCAAAATACAAATTTTCAGGCTACTTGTATTAAAAATGTCAAAATATAATTCCATAAAATATTACATGTCTGACAAATTTCTCTTTTAGGTGCAGTGTGATCTGAACAGTGGATCTTCGACAAAAACAGATTTTTGGCAGAGTGGCCAAACTCAATAATTCATCCCGAACTTGCTGCACTGCGAAACAAATATGTTTGCTATTTCTATTAAGTAATTTAAGTAGGTAAATCTTCGGAATAAACACAAATTTGAAACAATAAATTTACGAAATGACATTGCTTTGTATGGTTTATTACTTAGGGATTATTCTAGTTAATCTAATGTTTTAGCAATTATTTTCTACAAAGCAAGAAAAATCACGGTTGATTTCTGAGTGTATGTTTTTTCTTAGAGCGTTAATATATGAGGCATTCCATGTCAAATTAGCAAGTTTTGTTGGCATTATTACTTCGACCCAGACCATAGGCCTGGCGACGTATTGAATTTGGTCAGTTATCGCAAAAAAATTACCCTACAGTTTTTCATCAAATGTCGACGTTTCAGGCCCTAAGGAACCCAAAGCAACAATAAAAAAATTGGTGTCCGTTAGGTTGTACGTCCGTCCGTCCGTGGGGTTTTGTATACGCGATATCTCGCGACTGGCAGGACGAATTTAAAAAGTACAAACGGATTTGGGTTTCTCTTGGCCAAACTTAGATCTGATTAGTTTTTGGAGACAATGCATACTAGATTATGGGGAGGTTTAACAAAAAAAACGCTCAAAAAACACGTTTTTTCCATTTTTTACCAAAAATACAAATCGTACAAAAAATGTTTGAAACAAAAAATATAGAACATCGAATTCTCTACAAAAAAGGTTATATTCATCTCTTCGTAAAATCAACGATAATGCCGTAAAAAGCAAATTAACATGAAATTGAACATACGCATATACAATGCATATGTATGTATATTATATACATTACATGAAAAACAGAGACACAGAGGAAGCAGGGGAGTGAGACGGGTATCAGGGAGAGGGGGGGCATAACAAAATATTCACTGTAATGTTGGTGTCGGGTAGCCATGGGGAGGTGGTAGCGGGAAGGGGGTTCGGGGCTTCGCCGGTAGCAACAACTTCAACTGTTCGTGGTTCAGGATATTGTTATTAACGAACATACTGTTGACGTTATTGTAAATAACGGTTTATAGAATCGGGCAACTAGGACGAAATGCAACTAGCTCGTCAATTTCGGAAGTTTTTCAGTTATAAATAACCAAACGAGCCAAAACCTTTCGCGTCCAGGGCGTGAAGAAAAACGTATTAATGTACTGGATCGCATGAACGGAAACCGAAGTATCTCACATATAAAAAAATTTATTTCCTGCAACCCGACCTGTCAAAAACTCGACTAAACCGCGTTTTTTTAAGCATCAGGGTGAACAAGACGTGCTCATTTATCAGTGCTTCGGCTGACCTGCGGTCGGGGTCGAAGTTTTGAAAATGCTCATTTTCAATTTTAATATAGGGTGAATATGCCAATGAATGGACGATTTTCTACATATTTCTATTTCTTATGAATGTGTGATGCACAACATGCAACAAAATACATATTTTTATGTTCTTTGAACATTCAAAACAATATTTACAGTACTATTGATCTTCCAGTGTTTATTATTTTGTAAAATCAAAGCAAAGTTTTAAAGCCATCCAAAACTGGTTCTGAAAACGTCCCGTTTGATTTAACCCGTCTATTCATTGGGGTTTAGCGGATTTTTTTACAAACGTATGAAGACGAGGTTAATAATTAAATAAAATCAAAGGTTGAACTACACGGTCATAAAGAGCAGAGTCTAACGATTCTAATGGTGGTATCATAATTAAATTTTCATAAAAGAATTCAAAAGTTACAATCGATCAAAGTGTGAAAAATGCTTAACCGTCCATTCATTGGCATATTCACCCTATTTAAGGAACAAGATATTGTTACAATATATGTATAGAAACTACTCGAACCTAACGATACTAGAACTACCCTCTGTCGCCTTCTTTCCTGGCAGTGTTAAAATGGGAATATTCCCGGAAGCATCAGCCTTTCGTCAGGGAACTGCAATACGAATTTAGCCAAAATTGTAGGCACCCGGGTCGAAGGCATCTAGTTTTATACTTTCTATTATGTAACGGGACTATGGAATGTTATAGGACTTTTAGCATAATTCGTTTTTCAATCTATCAATTCAATTAATTTATTCAAATATTTCTTGTGGTTTGAACCCCTTCGCTATGAGGAGAAAAATCTGAAATGTGGGTCAAACATCTTAAGAATTTTTTAAGCTACCAAAATTTGTGAGATTGAGTACACTTGCGGTGGATCCAATATGGCGAACATACTTTTTGGAAATCCTTGGATTCTGTTGAACCATCTTACGTGCTGAAATTGTTTCAAAAATAAGTTTATTTAACATTTCATGTCCTGATTTACGATGATATATTCACATTTGCAGCTAATTTAATAAACTATCATACAGTACATTTTTTAAAAGTTTTTAACACTAGATGAATAAGATAAGAGCAACACTACCCGAAATAGAAACAAGATTTTTTAACACTCCCTATTCAGAGAACGTAATTTGCACAAGTCATATTAAGAAGAATGTATGTATGATGTAAATCTACTTTTTTTGTGCTTTTTAGCAATTTTGTTGAATGTTGCCCGAAACGGTACATTTTAAAATTTAAGAAATTCAATTCTGTTTTGAGTAGATTATTTTTCGTGCACAGAAATTTAGTCTACTTTGTGATTTTTTTGCAAATGTTTTAAAACCAATAAAAATATCTGTCGACTCCTTATCATTATAAGATAGGCATCTTGAAACCTGTAATTATCGTGTGTGAAATCAAATAAAATATATAAGAAAAAGTCCATAGATTAATTTTGGATGTAATTAAATTAAAATTTATCTAATAAATCGTTTTGACGAGCGTCCAAGCATTGGAATAATAGTTTATGTGAAACCTCAATGAATAGACGATCGTCTATATATTGGTTTCTTGCATTTATTGCAAATTCCTACCTAATAGTTTGATACTCTATTTTAAATTGTACATACTGTATAGTCCTTCTCTTATTCTAATTTTCTCCTCTCACCGACTAAAGGTTTGCTGTTTCACTTTTTCACTTTCGTAGCGCATGCGCAGTTATGTGTCATATATGCTTCTAAGGAAAGTAGTAGGCGTGGTGGGGAGAGCGCGTGCGGGGAAACATTACAATAGGAGAATAGAAAAAATTAGAATAAGAGAAAATATTAGAATAAGGGAACGATTACTGTATATTACTTTATCCCAGCAGTTAGATAAAAATAAATAATTAATTATTTACATATGCAAAATTATATAGAGACATTTATTCACAAGTATTTAAGTTGTCACTAGACAAATTCTCTATAGTAACTTTCTGTTTCAGATTGGTATGTATATGTATATTTTACATTGATAATAAGTTAATAGATGTCGGTAAACGCGATACGTGCTGTAACAAAACTGCTCCGAAATATACATCCCCATTTTATTCTTTGGTAAAATAAAGTTTAGAATTATGATATAAAATTGCATTTTGTATGAAATATATCAATCGGAATAATAGTACTTTTCGGTTCTAGGCCGTAAAATTCAATTTTACGGCCCGGGTGGAGATGGTGCTTCCGTGGAGTATACAGTATTGTCTGATGCATTATTTGTAAAGTAGGCATTTTACGGAAACGTGTATAATTTACAAGTAACTCAGCGTCTACTGATTAGGGTTTCAAGTCATCTATTGATAGGAAATATCGTCTACTCATTTAGCATATTATTTTAAAAATTACAATGTAGTTTGTTTACGTTGTTAACCATACGAATAGAACAAATAAAACCTATTGATTCCTAACGTGGGAACATATTTACATTCTATTAAATCATTACAAACTTACATTCGATCAAAGTGTCATAGTGGCTTTACCGTCCATTCATTGGCACATTCACATGCACATGAACTATAAAATCCTTTTGAGGTCTGCGAACCTTTATGATGGTGATTTACCTTACATAAACATCTGTTGATACTGAATCAAAATCAAGTTAATTGCAAAAGGAAAACGCACATACATAACACATAAATAACGATACGAGGAGATTGAGACTACTTCTTAAATGGGTACAAAATAGAATGAAGAACTTTGAAAGCGTATTTCACATCGTTTACGAAGCGAAGTTAATGTTTTGTAAATAGTCTTGTACTTCATTATATCTCAAAAGAAAATCATGCTTTATTTAAATACTAGGATCTATATGCAAATACTATATTTTACATAAAAATTGTGTACGCTTATTACCAAAAGATAAAACATCGTTGTACAAAGGAAATAAGATACAGCGACATAGACCTCGTGAAAAACAAACTAAACGAAAGAATTAAAATATTAAGGATTCACTTTAAAACATGAGGAGAGAGATAATGTAAGTTTCGTGAGATATTTTCTGTATACGTCTTGAGGAACTTACACATACATGTTGGGGAATACTCGTTTTCGTATATATACCTACTAACTTTCGGGACACTTGGAGCAATTTAAATTCTAACGTCATCTACTTCGTAATTATACCGGAATCGTGAATATTTGTTTGTTTTCTAAGTATCCCCGACGGCGTTATTGTCCTCATGAAACGTATATTTGTCCAAAAGTTTGGAAATATGAATTAATTCAATTTTTTAATTATTTTAATTTTTTATTTATTATTTAACGGGCGGAATCGCCCTTTTACAGAGTTTTTGCATATAGTCAATTGTAATATTTGCGAGAGCTCCAGATCGTCTTAAGAAATGGCGCCATACTCACGTTTGTGTATGAAATGTAGGAACTGCAGAAACCTAAACCAAGTACAGCAGCGGTCACGAGTCGATTTCCACCAGATAATAGTAGATTGTGCAACTAGGGAGCAAAATAGGACGGCATTTCGCACGAGTCTACAAATACCTGTTCTCCCTTGTTGCACATACTATTTTCTCATACGTGGGCGCTAGCTAAAATTATGAAATATTGTTGGTATGGTTGTATTACGTGCAGAGCTCTTAAACAGCCTCTTTATTATAGGTTTTCTAATTTCTTCTTAGTAATATTAAAAATGTTTGAAATTTAACATAAAAATCTGGAATATGAATTTTTCCATTGACGAAATTGTTTAGGCAACATTTGAATTGTAACTAATCAGAAGTATTACCTCAGAAATCAGTTGAAGTTGATACTATAGTGTAACATATTTTGTAAAATGAGCGCTTTTACTTACTTCGCTCAATCTTTTTTTATGTTTGTCGATTTCTCCCGATGTTTCTCGATCTTCCTTAATTTTCCTCGATCATTCTCCATTATTTTTTATCTTTATTCTTGATTATTATCGATCTTTCTTTATTCTATTGGATCTTTTCCGATATTTTTCGATCTTTCTTGATCTTACTCAAACTTTCCCGATCTTTTTCAATATTTCTCGATCGCTGTTGATCTTTTTCGATCTTTCTTCGACTTTGTCATACTTTTTTGAAATTTTTCGATCTCTTTCGATTTCTCTTAATCTATATCAATCTTTATCGGTTTTTATAGATTTATTTGGATCATTTTCGTGTTCGGTCTTTCTCGATATCTCTAGAAATTTCTGGACTTTCTTAATGAATCCAATATCCAAATTATAAAATTAAGAAGAGTGAAAAGGATCGGATAATATGCAAAAATTCCCAAACTTTGAGCGAACCAATTTAATACTTCATACTCCCTATACATTGTGGAAAGCGAAATATCGAAAATGCTTATTTTCATTTTGACCATAATAGTATACAATGCAATATGTATATATATATATCTATATATATATATATTTAACACTTCATTTATTATGGACACACAAACACCAATATTGAATGGTTACTTATTGGTTGGTAGTAAAGGCTGGGAAATAATCTTAGGTAACTGTTTGTCCACATAAGCTGTTCATTACAGGTATGATATTACGTGAAATTTTTAAATTATTTCTTACAGTAGGATTAACTAGAAAAGTTCATTTGAATTTACTTGGAGATGATTCATGGTCATTCGGTATTTTGGTATGCTTATGAATGTTACTACCAACAATGTATGGAATTAACTTCATAAATTTTGATATAATTAAAGCGAAAGGAAATATAAAAGTTAAAATTCACGTTGTGGCTCACATATTGGCTCCATTTATGTCTGGATGCGTAGAAATCATTTTCGATATTTAGAAAATACGAAAATGTGTAACATAAAATTTTTTGTAAAGCTTTTAATGAGGATCTTTTTGTTTCTATATGAAAGTTCTTTATCATCGCTAAGAAAATTACACCGAATTCGGTTTTGAGCACAAAGTTAAAATTAAATTACGACAAAGCCGTTGCGTTACGTGTAAGTAGATTCAGACTAGGAAGGAGTTGGACGCACAACCGAACGAGCTGAATCTACTTCCACCTTTGACTACTTCGTTAATGCGTTTAAATAAACTGAATGTATGTCAAAGTTCCATTTGCGTTTGAATGAGAGTGGCAAATACTCGAAATTAAAATGAATCGCATTAATAATATGGAATTTAGCAAACATATTGAAATGTATACCGTTAACTTTGAAAAACAAACATTTCTTAAAAGAAAATGAATCAATAGTGGGGGATGAATACCAATGCACTGCAAAATGGGGTGTCCTATGGATATCTTAAATGAAGACATTAAGACCCTTAGAAGTGTTCCCTTTTAAAAGATGTCTTGATTAAGGCGTCTTAAAAACGAAGTCTCGCAAAATTTAAGATATTTTCTGTCTAATAAAATAAAACACATTTAATTTTTAACTTCGGATCGCTCCTGTAGTATTTTGTCACGTGTTTCACAAGGTGATCCAATTAAGTTGTCCGAAAATCATAGTAAACATGCCTTTTGATCAATTTTTACTTTCTAATTACAGGATAGTAACAATAAAGCAAGATATCGAGAAATTTCTAACCTAACGTAACCTAACCTGATCTTAGAAGCGAAATTTCATCATCATTTGCTTTTTCGGGTGACAAGTTATCATAATAGGCACATTTCGTAACACTGTGAGAAGAAAATAAACAAGATCGGGTGCAAAATTGTCAGCAATTTTTAAACTTGCTTTCGTTCAGAAATTTTTTTTTGCGAAAAGTAGCGGTAAAAAGTACCTAAAACAGATATTTTTAACTAGTTAAATGTAATACCCTCCATTAAAACCCGTAATAAACTAAAAAAAAGCAGTTTTTGGCTAAAATTCTGTCGCCTAAAACTCTCATACATTTTTTTCTGACCTAATTTTGAGGTTATGAGCCTCGTAAAAAATTGTGGTTACTTGTAACCTAAAATTCCATTTCCATGATTTTTTGCAAGTTTTCCTGAAGTAAAGACTCCGTTACCGATAGATAAGGGTTTGAGGGTTCTATTTTGGCTTTCGGAATATTTTTCGGTTATCTTTCGGATAATGTAGTTCAAATAGACGATTTATTCTGATATATCCTTTCCCCAAACAACACAATCCGCCTCAGGATATCCTCGGGATTGTGTTATTTGGGTTGTCGTTTTGGGACGAAACGTATTAATTACGTCGTATTAAGACAAATATAACAAATATATATTTTTCACAATAACTATAAGACATAAATTTTGATTTCTCTTGTTATGAACTCATATAGGATCCCTATTTGAAATCAACATTTTAGTAACAATAACTCATGTGATATTAAATTTTTTGGACCCGGCCTTCAGTGTCTTAGTCGTGGATCGAAAAAAGTCCATACGTGAAAAACATCTAAAAACTCTTTCATACGAATAATATTTTGTTTTTTAATTAAACGTATTATTACTATTTTCATACCTGGATATTAATAAAACCTAATTCTGACGGTTATGAATCTGTTTATCAATTTTATATTACGTTTTCTTACACATTCTAAAAAGGTTTCAGAAAGAGTTTCCTTCTATTTTGTTATATCGTTTGTAGGTCACCAATGGCGATGAAATTTATTACACGAAAGTGCCTTGAAAGAAGGAATGCATTATTGTATATTCTAGAGTTAAAAAGTAATAAAGCGGAAAGCATATATGCAATTTATGAAATGTAATTAAACTTCGACAACATAAACAGAACGTATGAAGTATGTAATTTACAATTTCTGGTTTCAAGCGACAAAATGAGATTTATACTGAAACCAACAATGTTACAAACAAAACTGAACCTTATCTAATATTGTAAATTCTCATATTGTTCAATATTGCACATCGAATAAGTTTTGGTGTTCGAAATATTGTCACAGAGAAAAGTTTTGTTAATGTTTGTTTTAAAAAATACACCTTGAAATGCTGTGTGTGTACTGAAATAGTTAATAGTGAATGTAAATTCTTCTATGTGAGAAACATTGAATGGATTTATACTTTTGTTTTTTAGAAGTTAAAACCAACAGTATATTTTTTTAATAATTTGTGTTTGATAAAATATTTTGTACCACTTTTACTGAAACTCGTTCAAAACCTCCATGCTTTTAAATGTTGTATTTTTATGAATATTAAAAAACAAAACTCTGAATTAAAGTTTTAATAATAATTAATAAATAAATATTAATTAATGATAATAATACATAATTTGTAATCTTGTTAACAACGCGACATTAAAAAATCAGATAACATAAGTGCCCAAAGAAAATTTCTCATAACAAATATTGATTTTACAAATGATTTTCTTGTACAGATTCCAATTTCATATATTGTATGAAAATGTTCACGGAATTTGTAAAATGCAAATAGTAAAAATAAAAAAAAAATCTAGTCCATTTGTTTGTTCTCCAGAAATAATGATAATTTTCTCTATTCCACAAGTTTAGCTCAAAATTACCACGTAGAATGGTAAACAAAAATGACCAAGAAACGTTTTATAAATAAGAGTATATTCTTTAAAAGAAAAAAATTCAAACAACCATGCGGTGATTTTGCCTAATAAAAATTGTATTAGTGTCTGCGAAAACACTATAGATAAATAGTAAAATTTCAGTAACCGAATAACAAACATCTTCTGAACGATTATACGGCAGAATTGCTTGTTTACGTAATTATAATTATGCCATATCTTTACGACTGGAGTAGAATTATACACATATATTTAAATTTATCGACATAAACTTTATTTAGCGAGTTACTCACATAAAAAATGAAAGGCAGCAATATCGAGTAAATTACAGTCTGTGTCTGTACACCATCCAAGAAAGTAATAGAAAAAAATAGGATGATCGAAATCATCTACACGAACGTGGATAATTTTAATCAAAGTAATGAAAAAGCAGAATACCGAAAGATGAGGCGCAAAGGCGATGTAATTGACAGTTCGTTAAAAAACATCACCGGATGTTCTATATGTACCATGAATTGAAAACCAAAATAAACTAATCGTTAAAAACAAATTTCAACAATTTTATTTTTATGCTTAAACAACACAACCACAGTTTTCGCGCAATCTATCTACGTCAATTAACAATAAATTGCAAAATTCATTATCACTATATCTATTTTTTGGTGATGCTCTTTCAGTTGGCATACACAGCGGTCCTGTGAGGAATTTAAGGTAGAAAAATGGTGATCAAAATGGATTGAAGGATGTGATTCTACCTGCATTAGAGTTGCACGGTATAATTGGGTCTCGTTAGATTTACAACTCGGCATATTTGTCAGGTTCCGTCTCACTATATTGACCTCCGCCGCGCCGCTCTCTTATACTCCCAACTTGCAGACTGGGGCCTCAGGAAGGGTCTGCTGTGACGTCACGAACATAGCGTGAGCGAGGGCAGTGGGAGAAGCATTGGTCCCCTTCTTTTGGTAAATATAACGAGACGGGAGGGGAAGGCGAGGAACGAAGTGGGTAAATATACCGGGAGCCTACTGTATTTTTATTCTATTTTACCGCAAACCGTATGACTGGTAGCGCTCTGTAATTCAATATTTTGAAATAGTCCACTATTTCTTGCAAACATTTTTGCAAATCTCAGTCATATAGTTAGACGGTAGTCGCAATTGAATCTTGATCAATTAGAAACTAATTGTCATTCGATGAAACATTTGTGGTACGTCTGTGGCGAGAATAGAGTTTGAGCATTTGGGATGAGAGTGAGAATTTAAGGGCCCACGAAGTAATAACAGAAAGAAAAGAAAAGAAATGTGGAAAGGAATGGTAAAGGTGATCGAAGCGAAGATTGAAATAATGGCTGGGAACGGACAAAGAGGGAAGTCAAGATGGAAAGGAAAAAAGAAAAGATTCAGAAGATGATACACAAAATGGAAAAATAATGGGTAGCTTAGACAAAGAAAGAGGAGTGCAAAGTGCAGAGAGTGCATGGAAAAGCCCCTGGAAAAAGTGGAAATAAGGACAGGAGAGTAAGGGGAAGAAGTAGAAACATAAGAATGAAGTAGCGAAAGAAGAAAAAACAGAGAGTCCCAAAAGAGAAAGTGAGATAGAATTAGAGATGAAAGAGGCAAGGAGGGAAGAGGAAGATTGGAGGTGGGAGAAACGATGGTGAGAAATTGCCAAGAACTTGATTGCGAAAAGGATGAAATTCAGTGGTTGGAAGTCAGAAATAGTAGGAAACGAAGGTAGAGTTGGCCTGTAAGAGGTGAATGAGAATAGTAAAAGCAGAGGTGAAAAGGGAGACGGAGGAAGAGGCGATAATACAGATCTGTCTGGAGAACAAGGAAGACAAGGGGATAGTTTTGGAAACGTGGAAGAATTAAACAGAGAAGAATGGAAAGTCCAAGTGGACGAAACATTCGTTCAAAGAAGGACAAGATCAATGATAATTCTAAAAAGAGATGAGTTGAACAGTAAAAAAAGAGGAGGAAAATAGGGGCATATTGAAGAAGCGTTAATGAAGAATGGTTGGCCAAAATGTCAGAGGGGAAATGGAAGCGAAAAATAGTATACGTCAAAGTTAGATCCAGGAGCAAGGCTCTAGTGGTTATATTAAGTTAGCTGCAAGGGGTTCAGTGAAAAAGACCAATGGTGAAGTGGGGAATAAACTATATGCATCGTGAATTTACTTATTCGTATAAATTATTGATTTTGGTATCGATAATCCATGTTTGAAAATGGTAGTTTGTAAAGAGAGAGGGCCAGTTGTCTTTCTCGTGAAATGTCAAATGTCATGTTTTGAGCCTCATCTTTCTTATTTGAACTCATTACATAATTAGGTTTAATTAAACATAAACAAACATGAAACCTATCAAACATATATGTAATTGGTATTCGTACAAACGAAAAATTTATTGTGACAAATCCAATACTTTACCAATTTGACCGATTTTAAAAACTCAACTAACATCATCAAAAGCTGAAAAAATGTACTTCTTTACCGAGTCATTCTCAGACATTTTTTCATCTTTATATTAAAATTTTATACACAAAAAAATTATTAAATTTCTGAACAAAATTTGTGGATGAAAAATTGCTAAGTCGAAGAAGTGAATACAATATACATTGGATTAAAACCTTTTATTCTTTAAAACACATTCCAAACAATTACGATATAAAGAAAGGGGAAAGGTTTCGGACCACTCTAATACTTTTTACATAACGGTCATCCTTCAATGATAGCATTGAAGGAAATTTCATTTCAAGTTCGAGCATTAAAACTGATGCAGTAAGTACTAAAAAATGCGCCATTTTCGATACTGCTATAAACAAATAAGCTACTATTCCCCTTAATTCCACTGTTCTTAAATATATTCGGACGTGATAACCTTTGCGTAAAATGAAAAGTAAAGACGGAACTTAGAACTAAATTTTTTAATATTATGACAACGTTCCAGTCACACCGTTATCAAATCAGATTGCAGAGACGTCTACCAGGAACACGGAGTGATTTAGAAAGTGCGACTTGTCAGTATGGGATCACCGTACCTATTTATACATCGATATTTTCGAAATTCTATTTTTTAATGTTTTATAGCTTTGTTAGTGATTAAAGAACAATGATGAAAGCGTTAAAAACATTGTACACTATAATTTGTATGTATCATAAACATACTGTCTGTAGTAATGGTTAAGTCATACTTTATGAGAACAAGAGCTTAGTAGGATCTCTTAAGACTAAATGAAAATCTATTTCAACTGAACTTAGCTACAGAAAGCCAAACTACTTCAGAGATTAGTATACTGCCGATATCACATTCTGTTATAATTTAGTGATTCTAAGGAACAGTATTTTGAAAGTAAATTTTATGAAAGTGTAATGTAATTTCTTATTCTAAATACCATTTTATAAAATACGTTGGTTACATATTACTGTAGGAATTTTCCAAACATGTTTAAAACTGTACTTTCAGTAATTTGTATTCTGAACACAATCATGTAATCTACAATGTGACATCACTATACCTTTTTTATTCCAATTTTATTTTGGTAAATCTTCGGAAAGACTTGGTGACCCCGAAAAAAAATACGGTTTCTTATATATTTTGGTCCCCGAACATAATCAAAATTGAGAGTCGAGCAAACTATTACCACCACCTAGACATAATATACATACCTGACAATAAATATTTCTAACAAAAAATGTAGAGCGTCACATGTTTTACAAAAAAAAAAGGTTAAATATATTGTATACGTAATTGCAACAGCAGGCTTGTAAATATGTGATGAAGGTTCTCATGATGGGTTTCTATCACGCACTAAGTAGAAAAATAATTCAAGCCATATTGAAACCACCATCTTGGGAAGAGCGATTTTCCATTTATTTAAAATAATACGCTGCTTGCGAAAGAACGTTTCTAACAAAAAATATAGAGAATAATATAACACCGTTAGAAGTTGAACAATAACAATCGTGCAGATTAATCTCAGGTTTAACATTTGTTTACTGGGTTATTATAATTGTTAATACGACAAAAATCCGTAAAACCCATTTTGTTGAGAATTTTTTCTCTGTATTTTTTGTAACATTTTTTGGGTGTGCGTCGAAAAGCCGACAAGTTCAAAAACCGACAGTCAAAAATCTGACTCATAAAAATTAGACACAATGGCAAGCGGACAGTCATTTTTTTGACTGTCGGTTTTTCGACCCGCACCCAATTTTTTTATCAGATGCATATTTTTAAAAGAAAAAAACTTAAAAAAAATGCATTTTTGGTTATTTTTTCAAGATGGCGGTTTTAATATGTCCGACCGACAATTTCGACTGTTATATTCGTAATGAGCGACCAAAAATAGGTAAGAAACCATATAAAATACTTCTTTCCGGGTGGCCAAGTCTTTCGAAAGATTTATTTTTAATCAAATTATGGTAAGATTTTAATTTGAAAGCAATATCTATAATCGTCAAAGTTAATGAAGCCTTTGAAAATGGATTATAACGTGGAAAGAGCTTTAGCAGAGTATAATTAAGCGAAAGGAGTATCAAATTTGTAAAATCCAGGAATCTTGTTAAATTATCGATTGTTATAAATAAGTCTTACCTGTCGGTGGTGTCCCTCTCAAGGTCGATCATGTCGACCGATATTGCGGGTACTGGGGTTGCGGTTGTGACGGGTTCGATGGTGCTGGTGGTGGCGGTGGTAAGGGAGCAGGCCTTCGGGTGACAGGGATGGTCATGCGGCTGGCCGGTCTGCGTGGAGCCCCCCGGGTGCGGGGCTTGACCGCCCCTAGGCCGGCATTTTGGAAAGAGACGATTCAAGTCTGCGTTCTCCAAAATCAGACTTGTCATCGCCACCGCATATTACTAATCCCAAACAAAACTTCCATTGTTCTGAAACATTTATTTTTAATACATTAATTCGATACGCAATATAAAACTGTCGTTATGATATTTTTAACGAGATGCATCGCGGTGAAATGAAAATACTCATATTTCTTCAATCAGGTGGAATATTGATTAAGCGAATGGAAAACTTGGATTGTTGGAAACGATCTCTGTGACCTCGAAAGACTCCACGAGCCGGGTCACGAGAGTGAACGAGGAATTTAACCAGCAGTGTTTGCGAGAATGCATGTCTGCAGCATTTTATGTAAGGTAATAGAGCAAAGTAAATTCAAACCATTACTGTCCGTAGTTTCGAAGATGAACTGCAGACGAGTCGGGGCTATCAAATTCTTAAAGCGGAACGCTATACTGGTTAAATCATTTTTTCTCGGATATCCAGTCATCTGGTATACGACGTAAATTTAATCCCGTATACATAGTCGACAGATCGATACGGAGATAGAAGCGACACCGTTTGACGAGTCGCGTAATCTGTACAAAATTTCAGGTACGTCCCGACTTTCCCACGTGGAAAGCCGCAGTTGATTACATTTCCAAATGCGGTTTTCTGCGTGGGACAACTGGACACGTTGGAATTCCGACTCGGTTTTTGAAATCCTTTCCATCCCTCGTGTAACGGGAAACTTTTCAACCTGCAATTCCATTTGCAACATTTCAACGAGATACTCCCAAGATAAAATGTAAATTGTATTTCGAAATATGGAGAATTACTTTTCCAACACACGGCGGCACCACGATGTAGACAATTAGAATAAAACGTCTTTTTGCAAGACGTCGATAACCGGAGATATAAAAAAACGCGTCGAACGCCATTAATAAATTCATTGTGAGGAATCGGAAGTGTAGAGTGGCGAAGAAATTATTCAAATTGAACGACAGCGATTAGCAGGAAGAACATATCGCGAAATTAAATTCGATATCGGATATGCAATGCGAGGGTGGAACGAAATCGAGTTTCGTCGTCTCTTGTTCGAATCCCTCGTGTAATATAATGCGGTACAGCGGTCGCGAAGTCTTCTCCCGGTTGGAAATGTACTCCACAAAATTGTGCCTCGTACTGTTGACGCGTTACAAGTGCCACTCTACGCGTTGCGTTCTTCAAAGGAGCTAAAGTGCGATCCTGACAAGGCAGATGCTCCCAGTGGTTTAGAAGAGTCCGGACAGTCAGACAATGTAATCTACTTCAACTTTTTGACTTTTCCTCTGCATTCGTACCCATCCCACAATAATGACTATTCCTCTAAATCTTGCACAGTCTGGCATGACCAATTCCCTTATATTGCTTGCCCAATGTCTGATCCAGTTCAGGAAGTCAGTAACGAATTCACCTCTAATAGATATGCATGATTGACATTGGCAAGGCGTTCTAGAGTGAGATATCGATTTACCATAAATACAATATCTGTTTCACAATCCAGTTTTCAGAATCCTGGAAGACCTTCAATAATGCTATTTGGTCCTGTCAGCTGATGTCACTGGCTCCAACATGGTTTAGAGATGCACTATCTTTCGTAAGTTTGAAGTAAAATGACGATTATTGAGGACCAAACTTGCTTATGGGAGTTACCGCACCCTGATTATATCAGCGTCGTATGAATATTACCATTCGATATAATTTCTTACGAGCATTCCATGAACCTAACGACATTCCTGACGTTGCCGGTCACAAGAACCATGGCTGATGAATCGATGACAAATCTTTCCATTTTGTATTTTGTAATTAATTTTGGTCGATAGTTTGCACTTCGATATCATTTCAATGTTCAAAGGTCTATTTGCCAAAAGTTTGCAACGGTGAAGGATGAACGAAGCGACTATTTGTGCGTACTAATTGTACTAAAAGATAAAAATCTCTTAAATTAATTTGGTGGATTACATTAAATTGCAACAACCAAATTACATTATCTATATTTGCTAAATGTATTGAAATATAAGCTTGAGATTTAAACGTAGTATTGCACAGACGTTTTGAAAACCTAAAGCTAGCTGCAGGACCCCAGCTCGATTTGCGGTTAGCAACCTGTTCGTGCAATTATGCATGCATATGTATGTATGCAGATGCTGCGTTCAATGCAGCTTGACGGCGAATCAAACGACGGATATCGCCGTAATACTCGATCGAATTCCACAAATATAACGTGATCAAAATAGATGACGTTGAAGCAATTCATTACTCTCACTATCTTTGGATGATCTATATATTATTCTCGATTAGTATCCAGTTGTGAAGGTTACATTTGCATGAGATCCGCAAAGAAAAATTCAAGCATACCCTAAACTGCAAACAATAAAGAAGCATCCAATTGCTAATACCGATAACGATCGATGATGGTATCCTGTCTGTGATGATGTTCCAGGATTCATATTCTAATTCGATTTAAATAAATTACCGGCAAGATTACAATTCGCTTGAATCTTCAGATAATCAATTTTGGGATAACCGCGACAAATTTTCCGAGCCAATAGAAGCGGAGAGTGGAGCGCAAGACCGCAAATTTCCCGCGATGCAGTTGGCGGTTAATAAAATTTCGACAAATGTCGATATTAACGCAACCCCAGTGCGCCTATTTAAAAGGGAATGGAGAATAATTTGAAAACAATTGAGTTTTTAATTTATAGTCAACCATGGTGAAAAATGTAAAGCGCAAGAGATAAAATAGATTACTGAAATATAATACGTAAGTTGCGTATCATTGTGAAATTGAATACTGTTGATTATATTAATATCTTTGATGATGTATCCTTCATTTTGATCCTAACACGTTTGCGACCAAGTTAATGAACTCACCATCCCTCCAAGCTAATAGAATTGAAAATTGCTATTCCAATAGGGCCGATGGAATTTGGAAAATTCCTTGATCAAAATGAAATTGGGTATGCTCCGAGGATTCGAAGTAGCTGATTACATCACGCGAGGAAAAAATCGTTCATCGTATTGGTTCAATCATCTTAAATCGCTCATTTAGAATTCTTAAAATAATAGGTTAATTTTTTTACCAACCCTTCTTTCCATTGTTGAAATTTTAACTTCATGATTTAGATAAAAGAGCCTGGATAGAAATGAAACTGAGCCACAGTAACGCTGGAGTTCATAATGGTTCGCCATCACAATTAGGATGAGAAAGATAGTAGTGAAAAATTGTAAATTTCTGTATACAATGCTCCTTCATAAGTTATATCAGCCACGGATTATAGTAATCCCTATAATATACGAGACCACAAAAGACCAGTCGTATTTTGGGAAAATATTTGGATAAATCACCTTTCACGTTGGGTCTGTACAGAGACAAGTGCAGTGCGATAAATATACTCGACGTGTTTCGCGTCCGACGCAAATGTTTAGCCCTTGCCCAACCAAAAGCGGCGAGTACTGGACTCGGTTCAGAGTTACGAGTACTTCCCTCATAAACTCCGCCTGCAGGGATCCTCTCGAGAAATACATTTCCTGTACTCTAGCTGCAAAAACACGGAATTTTCGAGTTCATTCTCTCAAGCAAGTATTCGAAACGTAAGGATACGTCGGTTGCAAAATCATACCGCGTGTAATGACTCGACCTCCTTTACTAAACTTTAAGGCCAAGGCAGAAACTTAATAACCCATTTCACGAATATCAAACGTACGTTTCTTAATTAGGAAGTTGATTGAAAAAGTTCATGTTGTTCTGGTATCCATAAAAAACATTTTAATTCCCATACTGACGAGTTCGTTGAACTCTACAGGTTCGTTACTTTAAATCGATCAGAATTTGCAGTTGTCTTTCTCATGTTACGCAATCTATTTCAAACAAATATCGTTCTGGCGTGTCTCGTTAACGTCCAGAAAATGAAAAACAAGTTGTTTATTGACGTTTTCTGAAACAATGGATTATGTTGCGCGCATAGTAGATTACAGAGTGCCGGCGATAATGCGGATATGCTCATTTTTTTATCGCGAGTCTATAGGAGAAACCGTGTCACATAAACGTTCCATAATCATTATATAGGCTGCCGTTACGTATCCCCGGCACGTAACTAACGTGTCACCGATGTAACACTACGGACTGCGCAAACAACTTTTCGAACATTTGCTTCAAATTCTCAAAACTTTTGACACAATTGGATCATCCTCAGATACGAGCATTGTGACAGTTCGACATAATTGCGGTTGTTCGATCGTTCCAAACAAAGCTGCGTTTTACCCCCTTATAATTATTACTTTTCACGTTCCCGATAAAAACTCTTTAAAGTGATACAAATAATAGATTTAATATTGACAAGAGTATGTTTTACAGCATCTAGCTATACGTACAACTCATTTTTAAGCTAGTTTGAGATTCGGAATTAGTATACGAGAAACTTCAGAAACCAATTTTCATGGAAATGCGTTTCGCATCGTATTATGCTGAAAACCTCCCGCCAGCTTTAATAATTCACGAAAAAAGTGAAGTTTGCCCATGTATAACTCCCCATGACAATGAGTTTTAGATCACTTTTTCAAAAGTTTAGTTTATTTTTTTAGTATAACTGTAATTGTCATTTTTATCTACGTGGTACTGCTTCATGTTGAACGAATAAAGTTACAACCAAGTTTTTTTGTAATCCTGTAAATATTGAGATAAAATGACGTAATGTTTAGAAAAATCCATGTTTATTGTTTGCACATTTCTCGATGATGATTTCTTTCACCTCGAATCTATTAAAAGATCGAAATCATTTTATTCTGATTTGTTGCAAACACGAGTTAATCATAAGTTACAATAGCTTCAGGTGTGCTTTTCTACTGCGTCTACGATAGCCTCTTAATGTTCTATCTTATTGTTCCAGTATTACTGAGAATGAGAATGCAACGCTTTCCATCTTGTGTTTCTTCATCCGTACTCTTAGTTTGTAATTTTTGAAACAGTACAACAATTTACATTTGACCTCGTATTTAAGGGTCTCCCAATTTACAAAAATGTGTCAATACAAGTTTAAATTAAATACACTGATCATAATGTGGCATACTTTTCTTCTTGCACTGATACTACAATACAATCAGAAATTAGAGGTTAGGTTAGGTTAGGATACCCTACATCTTACCCTGACTGAGAATATAAGTAGAGGATTAACCCATTTCGTCCCAAAGTGTCCGTTTTGTCCGTCAATGTTCAACGACGTATTACTGTATATTTTCAGCCCCTAAAAGAATCGCCAAAGCCATAATCCACTATTTTCGGGGTCGCTCTATCGATTTATGCCATTTAGAAAACGGAAAGACAATGTCCTAACCCTCATTTTCTTCAATTAAAAAAAATAAAGGGTAATTTTAAGGCTATTTTTTTCAAAAAAGTGCAATTTTCAATGCGAAATACACCATAAAATTCAGTGAAATGACCATAAACAGGGCGGTCGAGGTCCATAATAAAGAGTTATGACATATACTTATTTTATTTGTTACATCTAAGGGTTGCAAAACCACCCTTAACCCGTAATAGTTAAACGGAAACAAAAATGATGAATTGTCGGAAAATCGGAGACTTTTTGAAAAATTTTTGTTGAACAAAAAGTTCTTAGAATCGATCAAAGAATGTGCTGAATTTTTTTCAGAATTTTTTGAATTTTTCAAAATCCAAAAATTGGAAAAAATTCAAAAATTATTCAAAAAATTCTGAAAAAAATTCAGCGTGTTCTTTGATCGATTCTGAGAACTTTTTGTTCAGCGACGTTTATTATATCGCTAACAGTAACGTTTATAGTACTGGCTAAAGACGCTGTATACAAAGCAGCGGCAAAAATGGAACTTCTCGAATGGTCGAAATTCAGGAATTTTTTATTCGAAAATGAGACTCTTTCGGAATGAACGTCGATGAACAAAAAGTTCTCAGAATTGATCATAGAACACGCTGAATTTGTTTCAGAATTTTTTGAACAATTTTTGAATTTTTTTCAATTTTTGGATTTTGAAAAATTCAAAAAATATTCAAAAAATTCTGAAAAAAATTCAGCACATTCTTTGATCGATTCTAAGAACTTTTTTGTTCAACAAAAATTTTTCAAAAAGTCTCCGATTTTCCGACAATTTATCATTTTTGTTTCCGTTTGACTATTACGGGTTAAGGGTGGTTTTTGCAACCCTTGGATGTAACAAATAAAATACGTATATGTCATAACTCTTTATTATGGACCTCGACCGCCCTGTTTATGGTCATTTCACTGAATTTTATGGTGTATTTCGCTGGTAAAAGTGTTTATTTTAATTTTTTAGGATTTTCTCAAATGAAACTGGTTCTGATCAATGAAATGCATATAATACATAAAAAGTAATCCTGTTCTTTTAGGAACAATGGCAAAACGACAACTTCAGAACCAAATTACATAAATATATTACATGTGATGAATCGAGCGATGTCCACATTATAACCACTATTTTATATCCCTGCTATTGACAATTCAGGATCTGCCATTTCGAATTTATCAATTCAAAATTATTATAATCTTTGTACATAACCAGTCAATATTTATATCATCATTATAAAGCTCAAACAAACTTTCTATTATCTGTATTTCAAAGAAATAATAATGTTCCACTGTTTGTAACAAATATTTTATTTGCTTAGTATTTATGTTCAACACGTCGGATCATTTTTTATGTTTGCATTTGATTGATTAAACCCCGGTTCAGTGGGGAAAATCGTGAAATGGCATTCTTATTTTATTTTGCAAAATTTTTACATACATGATACTTTTTGTTATTTTCTCGACGAGAATCCATAGAGCACACTTGAAAATAGTAAAAAAGAAATCTTTCAAAAATTAACAAAAATATTTGTACTGGAGAAACTGAACTGAAGTTGGCGCATCTGCTTTTCTGATTTCTGGAGGAAATTTCACGAAAAAAATGTTAACATAAGTCATGAAAACGGATTAGTTGTAATGATAACGTATAAATTCTTATACATATCATTATGTTCAAGTTAAAAAAATCAATGAACAGAAAAGACTGTATGTTTGAATGTCACAGATTAGCGAGTACTACTACGCAATAGAACATCCGAAACATCGTATCCCCTGTTCAGTAAGAGCAGTTGCCATGCTAATGCGACCTATCGACCATTTACCCGGGAATATCGCTAAATCAGCCTGACTCGTCTGCTAAAGTGGTGTCCTTTCATCTCTGTGTATTAGAACTATTTAATTTATGTGCTAACAATTTTTTTTCATAATAAATAAGAGAATGTCTAAAATAACAATTTCGTGTTGCCAGCGAGATTTTAGTTTTATATTTAATAAATTTCCATTTATTTAATTCCCTGAATCAATTTTACAACTTTCCTTCATTTTCCTGACTGAAGTAGTGCTTTAAAAAAGTGACGTTCAAATGGTTTGATTGATTAAACTAAACGTAATATAAGTCACTTGGTTCATCGAACTTTTTTTATGAAGTTACAAGATTAGCGTATTTACATGGTCCTCATCAACGGTCTATTTGGATATCATTGAATTGACAATTGAGTTAATATCGAAAGCGGATAAAAGCATCAAAGATAGCTTAACGCTTTCTAAATTAAACTTTGTTTCATCATCGACGGTTATCGTTGGAGTAGTACTTAGTATTATTCAGAAGATCGAAGTATGATTTTTACCCATAATACTTTAGTCTTAAGTAATAAGATTAGTAGCCGTAGGACTCGCACAAATACATTTTTTTTCAAGCTACAGTCGTATTCATGTAATCTCTTTGGCTACTTTTTTGTTGGATCAAACTAAGTATAAGGTAAATTTGGTCAATCAAATTTTTTTCGTGAAATTACGAAATTGTCTACCCCATTGGAATGGTTGCCAACGGTGAACATTTTTGAATCATCACCGGTGTTCATACACGTTGTTGAATACACATGGTACTCAAACCTAAGCAGCGGCCGTAAATAAATACATGCTTTTACAATGAGCAATCAATAACTTTAAGTATTTTATTTTGCGCATGCCGTTTTTTATATCCTTCCACTGTACAGTAAACAAAAAATCCATCGTTGAACTAATTTAGGAGTTGGAATATACCAATGTTATGCTTGCTTGTTAAAGATGGTTATGAGCCACAGTCCAAAATTATCTTAAATTATTATGATCTGACTAGAAACGAATTTTATAATAAGGGTATAAATCCTACTAAAACAATATGAATTCTTGCGTTAATCTAATGACATGCGAGTCATTAAGACTAATAAAATAGTGTGACATGACCGCATCAAGCTCCTACAACTTCCCATCCTCGACTCGATTGGAGAATCTCGAATACCTCTCGCGTCGATCTCCCAATATGGCGACCTACGATCACCTGTTTCGTCAGCAAATACTGTCTCAAATGTTCATGAAGCGGCTCTAAATATCAAACCTTAATTTCGAAAGAAAAATCGTTTATATTTACAGACTCACGTGCTCACTTTGTCGAATCGATAGATCTTTACGCATTATACAAATATGATATCATATTTTCCGTTTGAAATTATTTCTTTACGTAATTTTAAATTGTTAGTGGTCTAATTGGTTTTCATCCAGAATTGGTGTATATTTCTACCGAGATTCTGCCGAATATTCGCAGCCGCTGGGATAATGGGTAGCTCAATAAACCAAATCTCTACCAGGAAGAATCTTACTAAATGCAAGGTAACAACAATGTGGTTCATCCAATCTTTTCAATGTTATTAAGCATTTTTATGAGACTTTCCCTAACCTCCCAAGGTTGGAGGATTTCGAAAGCAACACAAACAGCAGAACACATTGCAATTTAACATTTGTGTCACTTGCGTCGTAAAAAAGCCAAATGTTTCTTATTTTATTCCCGCACTATATGTTATGGGGCAATCAGAGATATCCTGATCTGTCCGTCATTTTCGAAGATCAATGATAGTCGTATGATTAAAGTAAACTTATCCTTTTTGGCCAGCGAACAAAGTTCTGAAAATCAAAACCCCGAAAGGCTAGAATTTCGATATTGCGTGAGTCCAAGGTATTTTAATTTGCTTTCTTTTTGCCAAATTTTCAAAGTCAAAGTGCAGAAAATCACGCTGGAGCCATGCTATATCGAAATTTTGGCCTTTCGGGGTTTGGATTTTCGGAACTTTGTTCCTCGGCCCTCTTTTTTAGTCGATATTCACGTATCAAATGTACATAATTATTGAGATATCTAAAAAAAGGGTAATCGATAGACAACATTTTAAAAGCGTCATCTACATCTGTTGAAATCTGTGATTTTCCTTCGAAAGCAAAAGCTATCGATACAGAAAACATTAAAAGCTCCGAAGTTTTATAAACTTTAATGGAATCAAAACAAGGACGACTCTTAGTCGTTTCATTTCGCAAAACTCAATCGAAATTGCGTCTTTTATGAACGGCTGATAGGGTCATTGTGTCGTCATTTGCCGAAATCGTGAGGTTAATTGGAAACTCCAGCAAGACTGAGGGTTCGTTTTCGGAAACTTTGCAGGGCGTAGGACAAACAAGTGTAAAAGCGTGTTGAGACAAGTACGTCCGGAGGTGGGGTTTAGGTTTAACACCTTCGCAGAGAGGAATTATTTTCACCTAGGTGACTCGGGCGTCGTGTGGCGAGCAGGCGAGCAGAAACACAGAACGTATTCTACTGTACGTGGCTGAGGGTGAGAGTGAAACAGGTAGGGAAAAGCGCTAGCGGGAAATGCACCAGTGGAAAAGAGAAAAGCGACGAGGCTATTGCGGAAGAGGTGAAAGCTAAACAGTGGGAGCGAGACGAAAGAGACATAGACTTGCGCGAGTGTAAGAGAGGATGTAGCCGAGGGTGCGACGACGCGGGGAACATTGCAATGGGTGGGGGTTCGATGGGGAACGTGCGGAGGAAGGGGGAGTGAGGGTGAGGGTCTGGTCTATGCTCCGCTGAGCGTGGAATCAATAGGGGGTCACTGGCACCAACAGATACAATCGGCACATTTCGAGTGCCTCGTCGGTATTGCACTCTACCTTGCACCCTACCCGACCGACGCGTATTAAATGTCACTGGCTCTCCTTCAGCCGACCGATCCAGACGCGAGATTTTTTCTGCCAAAGGTGACAAAGCACTTCCGTTATAACATAAAACGAGGGGATTTTCGATCTCGAACGAGCATTTTTTATGAATAATTCACTTGGCGCAAGTGGACGTTATTCAAGAGCTTTATGCTATAATTGGATCTTGTTACAGTAATTAAGTTTTGCAAAGAATTACTTAGGGGCTGTTGGAAAAAAGTGTCGACGGTTAAGCAATTATTTACCTTCTAAATAAGTCTATTTCGATGTACTCTCTAAGCTTGATCGCCGAATCATCCCCATATCAGTAAAATTGTCAAATACTCTTTTAATAATAAATGTTCAATGCTCGAAATAAAACAGACATTTTAATCGATTGAGCCAAACGTAAATTCTTCATACAAACCCCGTGCGTATGGAACAGATGTGTGGATTATATATATTTCTGTTCATCGTCCTTAATCCAGAATTAATTGTGTCTAATGGCGCCACTCGGTTTTTGGCTAATTACTCCTTTCTCCCTCCTGTGAAGGCCATAAGAAGAAACGGCGCTTAATGTAAAAACACGCTTAATATCTATCCCTTACATCGTTATAACAATGACAATAGAAAAACGTTGCCTAAGTCTAAATTGGCGTTAATTTTCGTGTTTTTTGATATTACATATTTTTGGAGCCACGCCCCTTTCGCTGATCATAATTACCTTATCTATGTATTCTATCCCCCTTTTGGGTATAGCTTTCTCAAACAGTAAGGGTCAAAGACTTATATGTTTTAAAAGAAATCAATTCTGATTTTTCGGATTCTAAGTTTTCTTCCTAATTTATTCCTAATTCAACTAAAAAATGTTTTCTATTTAGACTGCTCAGTATATACAAATCCACGAATCTTAATTTTATTTTGTTGTCTTTGATTACGAATCCAAATTTATAATTAAAAAATTAAAAATGGTGGATCCAGCATGGCGAATCTACTTTAAAACAAATTTTACATTTTCGGCTTTGATGAATTCATATTTATTATCAGACTACGTAGTTTAGTTTTTTAATTTTTTTCCGGAAATGTAACTATTTTTCACGGAAAGTCTCTTTTCTTTATTTTTCGTCAACGTACTGCTTAGTATCAGTACCTGATGTGGATTCAAATGATATCTGCGCTTTCATGACTTTTTATTTTTTATCCGCCATATTGGTTCCAGTATTTAAAGATCTTTCAAATTGCAGATCAGGTTCGTAATTCCTGATCATGAAAACTCATGACAAACAAATACGATGAAAATAGGGCCATTTTTTGAATGTTTGCCTACTATATTGTATCGTTTTTTGTTTCGTCGTAATATTTATATCAAATTCAATAAAAAAAACTGGTCTTCTTGGAACGGACTGTCTAATTATAGAATAAAAACGGTTATATATCCTTTTTGCAGAGAATTGTATGCGACGTACGTATAAGATCATGGACAAACATTTTTTATTGCATATTTGAGTTCTTTAGGGCCTGACATTTGATGAAAATCGACAGGGTAGTTTTTTTTGCCGGGGTGACGAAATTCAATACTTAGTCCAGACTTTTGGTCCGGGTCGAAGTAATAAAAATAGTTTTACTACTCAAAGTTAAAGATTTCGTGGAGTTTCCAATATAGAGGACGCGCACGTTGAAATGAGGGTTGGTATCACTACTAAAATCAACATAATCTGACACTATGCGTGTACGATTAATAAATTTAATCCTAACCAATTGCAATTTCGGTAAATTTATTAATGAAGATATATGAAATTGAAGCATTTCAATTTCATCGAAGGGATACTGTATGCACCAGATTGATACAAAGTCGTTCTATAATTGTTTCATTTGTAAATGCCCAGCTGTTCGGTCACATCATAATAAATATTCATCCGCAATATAGGGAGAATTTCAGTGCTAGAAATGATGGTAATGGGAGAAATGCAACGTTCTATTTTCCCTGTTCAATGTTTCGTTCGATGGAAGAGCCTAGAAGAAAAATGGCCCCGTTGACTACAGTGTACGGTTTGCATCGACAATAGCTCGGCAGTCGGAGTCGGAAACTCTCGGGCGTTTCTCGGTGTATTATTCGAAACGTAATGTGTCGATCGAACTGCTACTAGGGAGCTCAGATCATTACGTCGAAGCGGGAGTGACATTGAAAACAAACCCATTAGAATCCGCCATTTGTCCTCACAAAATTGCTTTTTTTGTTTGCTGAAATTTAGTATTTTTACTTCCCAGACATCTAAGTTCTACCATCGCAGGTACTTAATTGCAAATATTCATTTTTCCAGTACTTGGTATGTATTTTGATAGTTCATTAAAATTGTAATAAATAGAACCGGTGGGGATTTTGGTTTGGCAAGTAGTAATGGAGATAGAAAATAAAAAATTACGAAGAATAAGAAGGTTGAACATATTGAATTGTGCATTTTTCCTGGTTAGACCCACTGGTTGGAGAGAATATGAATCATAAACAATTTCGCAGTCTGTTGATAATCGATTCGGAAATCATTCGATAATCAATCTTCCGATAAATGAAATAATCTCTATTGGAGTCAGCAGCTGTTTTCTCTGTTTTCTCACCGGGTTTCACTGCAGTGGCAACACCAGTAGCGTCAGTATCTACAGCAGCCGTTCGCCGCTTCGTAAGTCGGACACATAGTGCCTCGTTTTATGTTGCTGGCGAATAAATCCTGAACGACTACTGACACCAATTGCATATATACACATACAAACATTACTTGTATTATACTGTGTACATGTGTGTGTTCTCATGTAGGAAAATTGGCGACCTAACATGTCCTTGCTTTTTATATAAGTCTGAAAATATTTAGAACTTTAGAATCCAGGGAGAACATGCTTCTTATTTTTTATGAGTTAGACAATAAAAAAAAACAAGTCGGACGTCACCGTGTAATTGAGAAATATTAATACTGAATGCACTGATTGGGTTCTAGAGGTTCACGAGTTATTCTAAACATGTGAAGAGATATTTACACTCACCGTGAGTCTTTGCCCTAAACAGAGTGATATCTCAAATGGTCCTAAACTTAGAAGAAAAGACTGGAAAACTACACATCAGTCACGTAATTATAAGCGGTACATAAGCTTAAATATAAAAGAGCGCCAATGGAATTATATTTCCATTACACTTTTCTATTTTCTGATTTCCATTGCAAGGTTTGGTGAAGTGCTTATTTTGGCACGGTTTGTTGAAAAGGCTTTATTGTATCCTACGTCCATTAACTTCATTGCTAAAACCTACCACGGTAGCTGCGAGTAATACTTGCAGGATACTCCTGCAATATGCTGCTTTTCTGAAAAGTTCAAAATTTGCAACCATGTTAGATGTATTCAGCGTTCAAAATGATAGATAGTTGGGCAGTGTCATTTTTCAAGAAAAAACGTACGGTCAACGCTAATGGACTTAATTTTTGAGTTGAAGAAAGCTCTTTACCAACTGTTGGAAACAAGCAAGTGCTAACTGTTATATAATATAATGAGCAAGTAGGTGAGTTAGGTCATTGAAAATTTAAAATTTATTGGTTAAGATACAACAGAAATAAATCCAATATTTAACGATTGAAAAGGCAGTTTTTGTATTTTATTTGCGACATACGCAATTTGATAGGCATAACTATATTTCGAATTTCGATTTTACTTTGCAAATCATTATTTCCCCAACCATATTAATAATTGTATGAGTTCATTAACTCATCCAAACCACAAGAATGCATGGAGGGATCAGATACAAGTTTCTAGTAATAAAGGCAGTTTCTACCCAGTTTACTATTGTCTATGTTAATGGAATAGAAGAACAGGTCAGTGTAACAAAGAACTGGACAAAATTCTTCATGAATTCCTAGTACCTTTTTGCAGCTAAGAGGCAAAAAAAATGTTAATTAAAATTTAATAAATTTATTAAAAAGATGCCAGGACATAATCATGATTGCACCAATGTCAGTACCCTTTGAAGTCTAGATTTTCTTCTTTAATTGTCATTTTCTTCACTAATTGAGTGGTAAACTAGAAACAACGTCGCTTCCGCAACGATATTCGCTTTATGAGAAATGAATTGCAGCGATGCAAATATTGCAAGCTTGTTTTCCAAAGTGTAATGGAGTTTCGCTTTGAACTTCCACTTCTGCGTTTCGCGACTCAAAACGAAAAATTTTTCATTATTTGAAGGATTTTCGACAATATGTCGCCCATTGATGCATGCTCCAATTTTACCAACGAGCAGTAGAATAGAAACAATAAAAATTTATTTGGTATTTTTATTTAATTGTAAGTTACTCGTATAATTAATTTTTGTTATTTTTATAGGACTTGATTGTAACGATGTGTATTATCAGAAATAATTAGATGTCTTTGAAGAAAGTTTTATTTCTGCATATTATTTTTGTTTGCCAGTCATTAAATTTTTGGTTTTTCGTTATCTTGTACGAAAACCATTCCAACTTGAATTCAGTGACCCTGCAAACCATAAACAATTCAGAATTATTGATAACTATTCAATTTTGAGCTTTAAATTCTATTCGTCGAACTTTGTGAATAATTCCCTATTATCAATCGTTTCTAAATCATATTGCAAGAATTGATCTTGTTCTTGAATTGTTCTCTGTGTTTCTGGATATAAATTATATTCCGAATTCTTCAATATTCCAAATGAAGAATTGTCCTGAATGTTTCGAATCTTTTTGAATACTTGATGTGATAGTAAAGTGGAGGATTGGTTTTTGATTCTTCAAGAAGTATTTAGTGAGAAATCGTCAATCATTCTGAAATAATTAGGGAAACCCATAAATCGATGCCTTTTACGAACAAAGCTACGTTTCAAATGTTATAGGAAGAAAGCTATGTTGTCTTTTTCAACCAAAAACGTTCTTTGAGATTGCCAGACGAAGAAACGCTACGTTACAAATTCGTTCGACAAAAAATGCTGTGTTTCAAATTATTTTGGCACTGATCGCAATCTTCTATGCTCAATTGATTCAAACTTATTAGAAGAAATCTAACCTTCTTGTTTTGGTTTCTAATTTCTAAAATATTAGTTTCAGATATTCAATTTTTTAGAAATAACGAAAGAAAATATCTTTAGTATATTACAGAAATAAGAATATCTACTTATAAGTAATAATATTAACATATTTAATTTTAAACTGCGTCCTTGATTAAACATAGTTGCGACTACAAACAGATCGATTCTCTCCCTTCTTGATATTCTCCTGTCCTACTAAATAATAATGATATTTGTGTTAAAATCATACGTTCCAAAAAATACAACATACGTAGATCTAGACACGTCCCTAAATACAATATGAAAAAATAAAAAAAAGGCCTTTGAACATTTACGAATTTAATTTTTAGTTCTTATCCAAAGGTGATTCGATTCTTTCATAATTTTGTTTCAACAAAATAGTGTTTTAATAAATTAAAAAATTCCAACATCTTTGCTTTTCTGGATCATTTTTAACGAAAGGTTATTTGGACTAATTCCGACATGTAAGTGGTGGCCCATAACCAAACTTCTTCTGACACTTCTATGTTTGTTTATACTGTATGGAATTAATTTGTTGAGCCCAAATTCGCAAAATGAAGGCAGGATAAGGAATTTCCAAAGAAACTGGATGCTGTACACAAACGAGTTTGGACTAGTTTTATTTCATTGTGCGATAATTTTGTTATAGGTAATAACAAAAATCCCGACTACGTGAACGTAGTACATACATTTTTTAATGCCTACGATGTAATGAATTGTCGATCAAGATTCATATTCTGCATTCGCAGTTAAATTTCTTTCCCGAATCTTGGTCAACAAATGGGTGAAAGATCCCACCAGGAATTAGTAGCTTTGAAAACCTATTTTGAAGATAAAAGCTCCCACAATGTGTTTAATGATGCTTACTTAAACGCGAAACAAATGATGATTTTTATAAACGCAAATGATCAAATAAACTTTTTGAGTTCTGAAATTGTTTGATTACTTGTTTCTCAACCTCGCCATCTTCCATTTTTGTTATTGCATGATATTGTGCATGACATTGTATAGACAACTATTCGAAGGTTGAGTACATTCAAATTTTACTTAAAATTCTAAAAATCGTAAACTCCAGGAATCTCAGTAAAATTTTAACTAATTAAACTAAATAAATAGGTAATTTTAATCGGAATTCACTACACTCTCAAGATATAGTAACGTAAATAACATTCAAGATAAAATATTATCGTAAAATTGTTGTCAAAGATGAAAACATTGAATAGCAATGAACATTTTTAAGATATATTCGTTTAGATCTTTGTGAGTGTTTAAGATATCGATGTAAATAACGTAGCGTTACAAAGACATATCCTTCCTATTTCCGAATAAAGAAGAAACTTTAAAATCGGATAAAAAGTACTAGAGCTGTGAGTTACTTTTTGAAGCAATTAAAAAAACGGAGTTTAAGTATAAAATGAGATTTTGGGGGTGCATGAGAAAAAAATAACCATATTATTCTTCTCAGTTTTTGCTACTTATAAGGTCTACTATGTCTCGTTAAAAGTATATTTAGATTTGTTTATTTTGTCACACCTCGTTATTCTCCAATATTCATCATATCGTTATGTACAAGCCGCTACAAAGACGTATGTTTTAAGTTCTGTTTTGTCTTTTGTTCACAATCACAACAAATAGACAAAGGCAAGAATTGATGTTAAGAATTGGTAGGTTTATGGATTTTTTTAAATGTGTATACCGCATCGAACGATATAGAAACATTTGAAAATATTATATTTTATACTTCAGAATGCTTATTCAAGGATTAAAAAAATCAGGATTCGGAAGTGTTGAAAATTTCGATTAAATCTGAATATTTTTTTGTTTTTACTGAAGAGACTTCTTAACATAATCTCTCTAAATTATTTGCCAGATATGACGTTAAACTTTTATAAGTTATTTGTTTAGCTCTTATTTTTGGTCACCCTAAACATCAAAACAGCAGTTGTTCTTTACCACTGGTAGAATCGGTTTCGGGATTTGGGTTACCCGCCTACCAACCGTTAGAAGCCCTTCTTGCTCGAAAATCGTATTGAATGTCTCTGTGATTCAAACCTTATACATTACACCCTCGATGCAAAGCTTTCAAGAAAACGATCATTTCCACCATAATATCAGTTATACTTTCATTACAATGCAATGACGAAAAAGAAGATAACAAAAAATGACTCATTTAAGAATTTATAAATAAAAAGTCATTTTATATCCTATGCATTTGCATAAAGGTTATGTTTAAAATTAGGTGGAAAATAAACGTTAAATTCTACGACTCCTCTGAACGACGACTCCGTAATACGAAGATTGTATCGCGCACCAGACAGCATGTAGATTAATTTCACCGGGTCAGCCCGTAAAAAGCTGTAATGATGTCGCCTAATCGGCTTTAGTCAAATAACGTCGAATAACAAAATAAAGAAATGAAAATACAGCGCAGTAAGGAAGTACAGTGTGGTTATATTCATTTCGCCAATACTTTCCAGTACACAAAAGGCGTCGGCGTAATGGTGGCGGATTAAAAAAAATGAGTTGAATTTACCTTTTATTATCCTCTTACGGCTACCATTACAAATACGGTATAATTTCTTCACCCCTTTTTCTCCATTTACGAACGGCTCACTGTTTTTCCTTCAGGTTTACGCTATGATTGAGCATATTGAAATTGATCCGATATTCAAGAGAATGTTTTTTCATGGGTTATCATTTTTATGAAAATTATAAAATCTATTTTGTTTCTAATAAATCTGCATATTGTCGATTCGATTCATTTTTAGTGCCTGTTTCTTGACTCATTTATTAAATTAGGTACATATAATTTCTTATCGAGAAATCACAATTTGGATGACTTATAAAATATTTAATAGCAGCATATAAGGGAAGTAGGGGCAAAGTGGGATACGGGGCAAAGTGGGATTTTGGTGTTTCGCTGTATTAGAACATTTCATATGTGTTTGTTTGCATTGTTTATTTACAAAAGAGTTATCGTAATACAAATTTTGAAACATATTTTAGTTTCCATTCAGTATTTACCAACCGTTCGAACATGACCACGAAGTCGAAGTCAATTTGTAAATTCATACATATTTTTAATCGATTAGTAAGTATCAATAAATTAAGCGTAATTAAAATCTGGATTGGATGACTTAATAGTCTTCTCTTACACTCTATTTTCGTTTTTTATTTGTTTCATTTGGAGTTGAGGATGATTTTTTACGTGTTTAAAAAAATTCTGTTTTTGGGCAAAGTGGGTTGTATTCCGTTTTGATTTAGGTTCACAGAGATAAGTAAGAACTCTCTTTCCCCCTCTCTCTCTCTCTCTCTCTCTCTTTCTCCCTCTCCCTCTCTCTCTCACTTTTGAGTTGTGTCCATGGCTCGTAGGGGCCAGGACACTAATAAATAAATTTTTAATCAATCTCTTTTATGCGATTTTATATATGATACTTTTTACTTTTTATGACCTTTATATGTGATTTTTCGTTTTGCCCTGTTCTTTTTGTTGTTGTGATCAATTGTTGTCCTGCCACCACCAAAAATATCTATTTCCAATCATTTTGGATGGTTTCGCAATTAATTTTTTATATTCTTTGGGAGATTAAGAGAACCCGTTTAAGATAATGGTCAAATATAAATATGTGAAATTCAATTAATTTTTATTTATTTATTAGGCAAATTTTTTCTCATTCCTACAATCAGATAAAATTTATAGTAATAAATTGTTACGTGGAAACGAATGTAAAACATGATTATTTAGATATTATTTACTTAGTTTTTCATATCACATTAACCTTATGAAGAATTACCGTTAAACATCATCTGGAAATGAAAATAAATTAACCATTTACAACCAAAATTAATGTATAGTAATTTTCTTAATAACTCCTTCTTTTATTTTGTCGTTAATTTTGATAAAGTAATTCTGGAAAAGAAAAAGAAAAAAACATTTTAAAATTTACCATAAATTTAAAAAAAAAAGTTTATATATAATTATAAAGAATAAAAACAAAAATTAAAAAAAGTTGTGTACTTTCATGTCGTTAATTAAAATCAATGTTGAATACCTACCCCAAATGCTGCATCTGAAATTTGGTTTCGAAAATTAAATTCACGTAGTATTGAATGCATGGACTCGCATTTAATACCATTTAAATATCGATTAATTAAAATGCTAATTCATTCCATGGAATTTCTAGCTGTATCTCAAACTCGAACTCAATTCTCAAATCCGAATTTGAAATCTCGAAACTGTCAATTTAGGAAATCAGGGCAAACGTTGTTACGTCAACTCTACGCTTACACTAATTTTAGCTGCAAAATGGAATAAACCTTACTTGAACACAAAACAATTAATTATATAGAAATTGCGTGAAAGAAATAACATGAAATTATGAAGTATTCCCAAGCCTCGCGCCACTAGCTTTAAAATGGAGTATTTTGTAGTAATTTTATTGCTAATTTAATAAATAAACATGCTAATTTTTGCAGGTAATACATATTTAATATTAACTACCAGCTTTTTGGTCCAACACGTCATCAAAGGTTTTAGGCCCAACCCATTAATTTCGACCCAATAATTCAAAGCCTTAGGTGAAAATGCGGCAAAATGTCGAAATCGTAATAACGGATTGTGTAGAGCGTACATATGAAGCCATGGTAAAAGATCAAGTACCATTTGATTCAGCGTGAACTTCTGAAGTATTCTGTCTTATAGCCTCGTGTCGATAGCTTTAAAATTGAGTATTTTACAGTAATTTTATTGCCAATTTGATAAATAGGACAAAGGACGAGGAATTTTCCCCCCGCTTTAATGACGAAATTGTGTATTCGCGGGTTGGCTTTCGGGTTGAAGGATTGTGACAACGCAAAGACGACACAAAGACGACAGAAAGACACTTTCGAATCCAGCTACGTCTTGATTTTGTGCAACTCATTGGAAGCATTTTAAACTTAACTGCGTTCAATATTTTTTATAACAATTCATAATATATTAAAAACAAGTTAACGGTGGAATATAACAAGCAATAAAAAGCATTCGCAAAACAACAATATTAATAAACCTGACAGAAAATTTATATTCGGAACCGCCAGAAAAATAAACTTTGTGTTTGTTCACTCGTTCAAAATAAACAAATAAACGTTAAAATAACAAATTTAAATAACAAAAATTGTCATTTCATTAAAAGAGTTTTGTGCGATAAACATGGATCGTATATAATTACGACGATGAAAGTAACAACAATTAATAGGCTAATAATAAAATTTAAATTAGTAATATTTTCATTATTATCCATCCGACACGGTAAACTGCATTATTTTTGTTTACAGTAGAATCGATGAACGCTGGACTTGATACGAATTTCGTTCCGCTCGGAACGAGTTATTTGTTCAAAATGTATTTACGTATTTATCCAGTTTCTAAAATATTACGTAGTATTAAGTATTATTTTATCATTTTAATTTGAATTTATTAAAAAATGTTCCAGTATTTTCATGGGTTAGGGATTTTAATTATAAATTAATATGTACTACTGTATTTTTTTTAATGTTCTTTCCTGAATGTTGTTCATTTTTTATATTGTAAGTTGTTTTAAAAATATTCTTAGTACAAAATTAATATTTTTTCGCTTGATACACAAATTCATTATATATTATAAGATCATAATTTGTTTGTATTATGTTTTTCGAAAAATAAATTATTTTGGTCCTTTCTTTCTAGGCTACTTCTGGACTTATGTTGTTATTCATGTTGAATCTACATTTAATGTACGAGATAACAACATTGTAAAAGGTTTAATTTCAGTCTAAAATTGAGCTAATTTTCTTAAATTAAGTCAATATTTGCCCTTAAAGTCTTACTTTCAGACAGCAAAGTTTAATTTTAGTTGAGATTTATGATTAAATAAAAATTTTTCGAGCTTGTCACACCTAAGTTAGAGAATTCTTATTTCGAACCTGAATATTGACTAAAAGTAAGTTTTCGAAACTAAAAACAAGGTTTTGAGCGCAAATACTGACTTAATTTAAGAAAATTAGCACAATTTTAGCCTGAAATTAAGTCTTTAACGGTGCTTAATTTGAGATGTAACAATTTTAAGACTTTTTTTTCTATGTAGTATTACTATCTAAATATTAGGATCTGGAAAAACCACGTTTTTTAGTTGGTTCAAACTATTTACTTAATAGATTCGGCTAGTTAGTAGCTTCAAATGTTTCATTTTTTCCGTGCACCAACTGAGCTTAATAAAATGGTTATCTCGCTTAAATTAAACCATTTAATTAGCAAACTAGAAGTTGAGCAAATCAAATATCAACTTTTTAAATAAAATAACAAAACAATTCTTGGAGAAGTATTGATGTTAAGCTCAAGGATTATAGACATATCACTAATGCAAAGTTATTCTCGTTAATGGATGTTTACTAATAATTCATATATATTTTTAAAATTCTTCTTTTTATGTCGCATTTCAACTCTTAGTAATTCAAGTTTAGAAAGCATTGTTAATTATACATGGAATTGACGGTAGTTTGATAAATTTTCGTTGGATTACATGGGAGTATTTGTAATTAAGTCTGGACGCTTTGACAATAAAATTAATTATCGAATTTCAGTTCTACTGAAGGTGAATTTCAACACAAAATGATTAAAGGGCCTTCGCTCAAATTAACAATGCTTTATAGTAAAACATATTTAGGTCCAGGTATTGTAGATGATACATCCATACTGAAACTGATAACAAAACAGTTTTAAAATCTGATGTAGTGTATCAGCCGTCGAAGGGTTATTTTCATTATAATAAAGGAAAATTTTACTTCTGTGTAAAAAAAAATCCTGCGTATGGATATTAAAGGATTTTAGTTAACAAAACGAAGTTGTTGTCTACAGTTAATTTTGGACATCATAAAAGTAACACTGATCAAAATTATATTATATTTAAGTATATATTTATGTGTATAGTCGCAAATAAAAAATTTATCTTGCATTAAGAATATATTTCTTCATTTTTAACAACTGCTCCTTGTTTTTAGTAACACAAACTTCCCAATAAATACAAAGATATCTTTCAGACGTCTTATATAATAATTTAGAGGACATCTCTTATATATCTGTCAGGCATCATTTGGAAATCTCGAAAATATATTTTAAAAGAAAATTAACCGACAGATTCAAAAACGTAAACAAAATTGGATAAACAACGTAAATAGTTAAGTTTTAATTTGGTATAAAAACTACGATATTTAAAATATGTTGTGGTAAAATATATGTATAACAATTTTCTAAGGTGTTAAAAGTTATTTTCAGTCATATAGAGATATTACTTAATATTAAAGTAAGACTGTTCATTAACCTCTACATGATAGTTTTGGTCGACGATTCACAGTTATTATATGGGTTTGTGGAGTTCTTTCAATAACCTAACGTAATGTTATGAAACCTTGATATAAGATAAACATTGATGACCGGTTGAAGATTATATTAATTTTTTAAGTATATTATAACCTCTGCCGTCATCATTAAAAAATAATGGTAGTTTAGTGATGAAGCAACAACCATGAACATCCGGTAAGGTGCACCACAATAATTATTGATCAAGCCATAACCATGCCATTCACCAGGAATGTTAAAACTTGTTCTGCTCTGAAATAAAATGTAGCTTAACTTTAAATATTAATCTATACTTTGTCGAATGGACGTACCATGTCCAACCAAAAAATGCTATTAAAAAAAGTTTTTCACATTACATTGTTTAGTATAAAAGCAACGGACTAAAGCTAAACGTGATTACTTAACGTGAAGTTGCAAGTCACGAAAAATTAAGTTAGTAAATCCATTTGTTTCGGTATATCTACTTCATCAGGCTAATTTTTGAAAAGAATAAATTTGTTAATATATTTGCAATTTATTGGTAATATTTGCAATTTAGAAAATGTGATTAGTGCACTTTTTAAGATAATGATTTGAACCTTTGCGTGTATTCGGTTAAATATTTAACGAGCTTACTGGCAACAACATCTACGTGACTTTCTCGTGATTTTTACGAGCGAGAAGTTATATTAATATAACAAGAGTGCAACGAATTTGCTTCTTTTTTCGTTCCTTCGTCTTTCATGCTTCGCCATTCGAAGGTTTGCAATCAATGAAAGTAAAAGAGTACACACACCGTGGAACAAATAAAAGACTTGAGCTGGAGAGCGACGAAAATACCGTCTCGCGATTCAATTTGCAATTGAAAGTCCGAGGGGTTCATTGTGGACTTGTCTTGCTAAAAAGGAAACTGCGTAAAAGGAGCAAAAAAAGGCTGAAAAGTGACGAAATGCCCTGGGCAGAAAAGGGGTGAAAGAGAGATAATACATGTGGAGGGAAAAAAATTCGTTTTGTTATGACTTAAGAAAATATAGCAATTAATTTATTTATGAATAACTTCTAAACGTTCGAATAAATAATATAAAGTAAAATATATTTATAAACAGTTTTTATAAATTAAGATAAGTACAATTGCATGAATACTGATGTAGGTTTACTAAACTTTCAACTTGTAAACGCCCATATAACACTAAAGCTCCTCTTTCCATCCCATATTATGTATTCGATACCCAATCAAAGTGTCGATACTTTGCCAAGATTTTGTTTAGAGAAAGTTCCGCTAAAGTAGTATTTAGAAACAGCAAGAGCGTAAGTTAAAACGTTACATTTTTAGACATTTAATACTGAATAATAATAATTTTTTAATCTTTCATATCGTATTTGCATGGTGTCTACATACCAATGTTGATAGTACGCGGTATTTCAAGTTACGTGCGCTGAATATTTGTTGCGATGCTTTTACGAATTTTATTTAATTAAATTATTAAAAATTCAGATTTCCATGGTTTCTCGATTTGGAAATAGCAATTATAATTAACATATGGAGCCAGTAATTAATATTCGTATTTACAACCTGCAAATATTTTGAAATCGTGTAGATTTTTAAAATTTGTGGTACTTTCTGAATTCATTATTGCGAAGTAAAAATGATGTACATACTCAATGTAAACACTCATCCGAACATACCTGCAATTACAAAATTGTATTATAGGAATGATGCGTATTTCAAAAAAATGTTTGCTTTCAATAAACTGCATTCTGGAAATTCATGACGATGATTGGATATTGTCAAAACGAATTATAAAATACGTGGATTAAATCTTAATTCGAATTTAGAATTATTTATATTCATTTTTTAAATCTAATGTGAAGAATTACTTTTTTTATGGATCAAAGCGAACGCAGGCATAAATAGTCGGTCAAAATTGACGCAGGCTATTAGTCACTATTTCGAAGTGTTCCAATTTTGGTTACGATCCAACAAGGGCGCATATATTTCATTTCATTCCAACGAGGCGAAACATAACCTTGCTCTTTCAAATAGACAAAAGAGAAAAATATTTTTTGACTTTTTTTTATCTTCATATCAGATGTCGTTGTACTCAGACTACTTTACAGAAATTTTAATATCGATTCAATAGTAACTGGCCTATTTTATTAGCCACTTTATAAAATGACCATAAACCGATTAAGAAAGAACTGTTGATTGTTTTATCTGCATCATTATAATCTATAGTTGAATAAAATATTCGATAACATAGTCAATAGTGCATTTCTTTATTTTATTAGATTATTTATATTTAGGATATAAATTAAAACGCCAATTTCATTGAATTGCATATATTTTAATAATTAAATCAAATTTCGAATAGAAATCTCAATTTACTTTGAAGAACTTAACTATTTTCACCATCGTTTTTAATTATCTTCCTCTTCTTTGTCAAGATATTCCCGTTGTTTACATCAGTCACGATTTACATTAAATTATTACATGACGCTTTTAGAATATTTACTTCATTTCGAAAAGTGTTTTCTGAACAACAATAAAATTAAACTTAACCGATACTGTGCTTTTAATTTCTGTAAATAATTTTTTTAATTAATAATTTTTTTAATTATTTGGTTGCATAAGCAAGTAAGTATTCTTCATATAAAATCCGGTAATTAAGTACGGTTTTAACTATATTTTGAATACGAGAAACGTAAACTGTAAATAATAGATTTGTTAAATAGTGTTTTTTTTAATGTATATGTTTTCATAAATTTGTTAAAACCAGTAATCTTATTTCATTGATGTGGGTCAAACGAAAGAATTGAATATCATTCATGAATTATCTAAACTCTTTTTTTTATTACTAATAGTATACAGCCGATTTTTAATTGCACTCATCATTTTTTTTTAATATGGTTCAGTCTCCTTAATACTCAGAGTATGCATGATCTAGCCAAGCAGTAAAGATGCACTGAGAGAATTTTTTTAGTTAAACTTGCGATATGCGTAAAATGTGCATGTTTGCACTAGAAAGTCCCATACAGTAAGGTAATTTTCAATACTAATATGGCATTTTTGCGCATATTGCAAGTATATCCCGTCAGAACTAGACAGTATGGGGCTTGTAACCAGAAAAATTCTCTTAGTGTGGGCATCATGACCAAGGCAAAGTCGGATTGCCCGGATTAACTAAAAGTTTACCAATTTTAAAGCTGAAAAATGTCTAAATAGTCGTGAGTAATCTTGAGTACAGGTCGAATGTTACATAAGTTATGGTCTTCAACAATAAACACTGGATCAAAAGGCACTCCATTTCAACCACAGATATGTCTTCAAAATTGGAAAACCTTAAAAGTTAATATTAGAGACTCTGGTTAAGGAAATGTAACCGTGATATATTACCTTACTTCGTCCATGTATGCGATCTTACTAAAATGATATAATATTTTTACTTAATAAAATCCTACACACTTTACTATAAAATACATCTCTTAGCGTCAGACAATGTATAGTACATAAGTGTATCTTTATCGAAGTGGTTTTATTTACATTATATCTTACTTTAAGTCAAGTTAATTAAGTAAGTTTCCCTACTTAATTGTAGACTTTAGTCGCATTTCTTGTATTAAATTAAGCATTGCTTTTTACGGTACTGATGAAGACTATTGGGGTATATTCAAGATGAATAGTGAATCGCACAACTATACTGAATGCTCATCACACAGTTAAAATGACTACGAACAATTACTTGTAAGTATTATAGACTTAAATTAGAACAAAAGGTCCTTGCCCTTAAAGCTGATCTTTGATCTAATTATGTGGACGTCAACGTAGTCTCGTTTACTGTTATTTAACATTGCATACTTTATCTAAATCCCATTAAAAAGATTGAAGAAAAGTAAATATAGACCTTACGGGTTAACGAATCGTTTTTACGGCCTTTCTGAACATTCTCCAGCTGAGATCTCACTTGAGAACTCAGCTGAGGATTCACTGTGAGATCTCACATAAGATCTCAGGTGAGAACGTGAGAACTCACATGAGAAATAAGGTGAGAACTCTGCTGGGATCTCTGAAAATTTCCAAAAACAGAAATCTGACAAAATGTTGCTGGTTATGTAATGGTGGGTTTACATCGAGTCAATTAATTTGAACCTAAATTGAAATTTTGAAAAACAGAAAAATAAAAAAAAACTCCAGCTTGATTTATCTCAAGAACCTCTATAAACACAAAAAGTATTATTTTGTTTAAACCCTTTTTCTTTCCAGCGATTGCGCGTTTGAAGTATTTTTCTTTTCTGAATTTCTAAGCGAGTTTGTATATGATGAAATTTTCAGTTCTCACCTGATTTCTCATGCGAGTTCTTACGTTCCCACGTTTGATCTCATGCGAGTTCTCACATTCCCACTTGATATCTCCTGTGAGTCTCATATTCTAACTTGAGATATCATGTGAGATCTCACAGTGAATTCTCAACTGAGAATTTTCAGGAGGGAGTCGACCTCATATTCCAATTTTCATAACGCGGTATTTAATCATGACAGCCATGTTAGTTTCATAAATGAAGAGAATCTTCAGACCTCTCTATAAGAGAAATACCATCTCCTAATCATGATATTGATATTATAAATGAAGTGTCACACAGCCGGACTTTACGCATACTGTATTAAATACTACTATTATGTATGACTTTTCCGTGCATAAAATAAAGTCGAGTGTACTTTACACATCGAAAAGTCATGCATTAATATAATAAGAGTTGACATGATATCAGTAACGGTGACCGAATAACACGATTGAGCAACAACGACATAGAGGTTATCTCAATTACAAAATGGTTTACTCATTTATAAAAAAAAAATTAATTTAGAAGTGAAAAATGCCGAGAATAGGGAAACTACACTACAATCGTAGGTAATTTTGCCATTGAGCGTATAAGAGATATTTGATTTTCATATCAAAATTGAGAATAGCATCATAATGTAACATCCACCATTATCAATAAACGTAACTTCAACGATTTCGTATTTACAAGTTTATTTATTTTATTAGTTTTACTGCCCTAGTAGAAAATAACTCCAGTTTGTGGATAGTTTCGGTCCAGTTTGTTATTTTCCGTGTTAAAGGTAACTGCAAACTGGGCTATGTAACACAAAACTAGACAAATTTCCAAAGGATGAGGTTACTGCTCAATGCAAAACACATTTTCTGTAGCAATTTTACTTACTTTGCCAGTTAAAAAAAATATGTTGTAACTATTATTATGTGTTAAAAAAGTATTTATGTTTTTATGGATCTATTTACATTTTTACTATTACACTGTTAAAAATTTCTGTAGGAATTTCCTGAAAGAGTAACCGAAGTTTTTTATCGTTACGGTTTCAGAATTTTACGAAACAGAGTTTAGTAATTTTCTGAAATCTTTTCTTTTTTTTTTGAAAATGTTTCTTAATTTTAGTTTGTAAAATGCTGAAAAAATAACAGTAAAAAAATTCAATTATTACTACAGAAAACTCCTAGAGAAATTTCTAACAGTGTACATTCAAACTGGTATTTGAAATATGGGACACTTCTATCGTTTCAAACAAAGTTATTTATTACCTCTCAGTATGACATTCGATGGCGATGTATTGAGTAAATTTCATATACAGATTATTCCTCGTCATTATATTAATAACCATAAACCACCTTAATAAACATTCCGACCCGCTTATGGTGGATTATGTAATTTTCAAAAATGACCATTTTTATTGTTATATTGTGGAGGCTACAGTAAATTACAGTTTATTACAGACGTAATTTTTTAAAGAAGTGTACAACTTTAGAAATTCGATTATTTAGAAAAATTAGATATTTTCAATTAAATAATATTATTGTCCTAAACTCCATGTCATTGTATGTACATAAGAAAACAAATTTTAATTATATCGTGAGACTTAATTTTATTAACAGAGCATAACACTTGTGTGGCTAAAACTAAAAGACGAAACTAATCAATAACGACGCGGAACCCCCTGGTGGGGCGCAGCCCCTAGTTTTATTAACAGAAACAGAGGAAATAAATATGTTCATTATTATAATACGTTTACTTCTAGATATAATGATTACTTTTAAGGTATATCTTGAAATATCGTAATAGTTAAAGAATCATAATGAAACTTATTTTTTTACGAAATCAATGATAACATTACAAATTTTACGAGCGTAGAACAAAACTGAACAAATTTCTTTAAAATGATTTTTTATTCATATTTATACTTACAATCTTGTACCAATAAATTACGCACATTTATGGTATAATCTTATTCCACATATTTTAAAATTAAAATTTATTTTTAATGACATATTATTGACAAAAAATCATTGTATGGATATAGAGGATACATAATTAATTAAGAGAAATGTGCTCATTTGCTACTGTATAAAAAATATCTCACAAAGTTATTAAAATTTTCAAGTAAAAAATATCACAGAAATATTACATTTTTGTCTGATCCCTCTTTATTGGCAACAGGCTCACATAATTGCTGAAACAGAAGATATCATATCGTATAAATTATTTTTTCGCGAGCAAAATGAAAATACAGTGAATTTTCGAGGATTATCATTGGCATTTTAATATCCATTGTTTCCATACTGTCAAATTACATCATTCCTCGAATCACTTAATAATGTACGTAACTTTAAAGTATGAAACTAAAAATACAGTTATATTAAAGAATTCACTAATTTTCACTTTATTAATCTTGTGGATTCTGTTAATACATTCTGTTAATAGATGTTGCCGTAATCTTATAAACCGGATGTATTTTAAGCCATCCGGTATCATTTACAGTTGTTTTTAGCAATCTACTATAACCTGGATTAGACTAGTAAAAAATGTTTAACTTTTGTTTCAGTGCAGTAATTAATCTTGTTTGATACGAGTTATTGCTTTTCATTTCATATATTGCCGTCACGCATTTGAACTTCTGAAAATATGGTCGTTTTGACATGGTTCATGAATGTGAAGATATTAATGTAGATCTACTTAACTCTTCCAGTTTCTGACGAGTGATTGAATATCTAATATTTCCTATACCAATCTGATGGAATGTTTGCATGTTAATAGAAATCTGATCGTTCTTAGCTAAGTATAGATGTACTTAATCAAAGTTTCTCTAGTAGGAGAAGTTAATTAAGTAATCCTTTTTCTTTATTAAAAATATATAAGATAAAAAAAACAAAAAATTCTCGGCCAATATCGTTAGATCTCTTTTGGTTATTCTTTTATTAAAACTAGGCAATGACCACAAAAAATCATGAAATTATATTTGATTTATTATATTTATGTTCAATTTATAGAGTTATTTAAATTCTTACCAATAATTTTTTGTATATTGGGTGCGTCTTTGGGATACAATGAGTCTGAAACGTTTTAACCAATTAAGGACCAAATGTTCAAAAATTTAACATGAAGTTTGACTGTAGTGTTTAGTATTAATGCATTTCATCCCGAAATGTCCATTTTGATCATCAACTTTCAACAACGTATTATTATCTATGTTCACCCTCCCAAAAATATGGGAAAGACATAGTCTACTATTTTCGAGGTCGCTCTATCGATCTATGCTACTTAAATATCGAACAATCAATTATCAATTAAAGAAAAAAAGGGTAGTTTTTTTAATGTAAAAATGTATGCCACGTGATTATTTTATTTCTTTCATCTAAAGGCCCGGAAGAGGCAACTTTAACAAAATCTAGGGCTGAATCGACGTTATATGGAGAGCAATGACGAAAAAAACCCAAAATTTGAAAATAGAGAAAACATAATTACCGTAGTCAATTTGCCATTTTGTAGATTATAATTTTATAATTCTGATATTAGAATCATCATCAAAATCGTAATCAGCGCTCATGAAAATATTGATATACATATGCAATTCCTCCAGTGAAAAATAACTTTATGAGCCAAATCTCAATTTAGTCCTAGTTTTTCTCAATGAGTCTATTCAGGTCATTCAAGGGTGGTTTTACAAACATTAAATGAAATAAATAAAATAACCACGTGGTATAAGTTTTTACAAGGACCTCGACCACGCTGTTTTCATAAAATTTAGTGCATTTCATGGTGTCTTTCGCAATGGAAATTGCTCTTGTAAAAAAAAACCTTTTTCTTTAATTGAAAAGGAGGGGTTTTAAATTTTTGTGTTGTTTTTTAAACAGCATAGATCGATACAACGACCTCGAAAATAATGGACTTTGTCTTTCCCATGCTTTTTGGAGGGTGAAAATCGATAATAGTACGTTGTTGAAAGTTGATTATCAAAATGGGTTAAAACGCCATGAAAAAAATTTGTGGTGGATGTTTTATACGTCTCATACTCCGCTCTTTTGAATTACTGTAAATTAAAAAATAAAAGAATTACGCGTGGTTAATGAATAAAAAGCACGGCTTTACAAAGGTTCTTTTTTACTTTTACGTTTTTTTTTTTTTCAATTTTCCGCATTGAGGTATCTTAGACAGGAATCAATAACGCGTAAAAATTGCCTGGGCTTCAAAATGGTGAATTCTGTTTAAAAAATTAAATATGGCGGTCCCTAAAATCTCGTCCGAATTAAAAATTGGTTTCCAATAATGCTAAGAATGAAAAATTCTTAAAAGGCAATGAGGAATACATCGGAATTTTGAGAATTTTTAAACATTTTGTTACCTAAAATTTTCCGAAGAATTTTGAAAAAATCTAGTGTATTCCCTGATGAACTTTTGTTCATGAAAATTTTTAGTCGAAAATCCTGATTATTGAAAATCTATCGGCAATGACATTCCATTTTTTATTAAAAGAAAATAAAATAAAATTATTAATTGATGCAATCACTCGAAATATTAAAATGATCATTTTACAATATTCTCAATTATGTATAATATTTTCAAGCTACGGCCTTTGAAAGGTGAATGTTAAATACGAGCAGGGTTTACGTTTACTATGGTGTAAACCGACTCGGCAAAGAAATTCCATATATACGTAGTAGAGTAAAAGAAGTTGGGGAACGGCGTACCAATAAGAATTTCCCATTCATGCAAGCTAAATTACACGCCGTAGAATGTCAGTAAGCTGTGTGAGTTTTTCTGCTTCAGAACATAAAAGATCCCATAATATAGCTCACTTGCAGTCGAGCATTATATGTATATCGATATTAAATCGATTTGCCAGTAACCTGCAAGTCTTAAAATTGCTTTATTTACAAATAAAAAATTTTACTCAATTTAAATGTTAATCACCATGACTAAAGGCTTCACACCCTCAATACTCCGTTCTGTAAATGATAGTGGTGAGGAATGGCGATGGCATTGGATTTCTATTTTCAATGATGACTGGTTTATGTATTGCCCACGTAATGGCTTTTTGTAAATTGTTGCTTAGTTAGACTCAAATGATTGTTTGCACTAACAGTGAAAAAAGATGTCCTAGAAATTAAGTGACTTTTATTTTGTTTGACACATATTCCAGGATGAATACTCGAGAAAAACGTTTAGTTTACGACGCAATAAATTGGTTAAAACAACTAACAAATGATTGTTTCAACCTAGGACACATTGCCCAAACAAATTTCTTGTCTGGAAGTCAAATTAATTGCCCCTACTAAATCGTTCTTTCCGTGTATTACAGGTACGTCGAATTCACTATATTGACATTGCTCTGAAATCGATCCAAATGTAGTTTCCTATCCAACTGAAAGGAAAAACTATCTGATTATTCAAGAACGATTTCAGAACTGATCGAACGATAAGTGTAGTTGCTTGTAGAGAGAGGGCTTCAGTAGAAAATATCTAGCGAATTGTTTACAATTTCAAGTAATATAAATGAACATTTTATTTCCCTGTCGACGTATTAACCATGGGGATAATGAGAACTTAAATTTAGTTCTGTTTTTATGCTACTAACGTTTGGTAACATAATCGACATGAAATAATTTTGATCTGCAACTTTACCACATGCTTGTAGAATCAATAAGACCAATGGACATTGTGTGTAAAATTAAGGATGTAAACAAATTTGATGAGTACAATACAGGAACAAATTTTGTATATATATATATAATTTTAAAGCCATGATAATGTAAAGAATAATTGTTTAAAAACTATCCAACTCAAATTTGGTAAATAAAAGACAAATAAGTGAAGCCCAAACAAAACAATATACTTATTCTACTCCGTGGAGTAGGTATGGAGTTACTGAAAGAACAAAATCAATCATGAGAAAGGAAAACATTAGGTTGCTTTCAAAACATACTAATAAAAATACACGTAGAGTTAAAGTTTATAAATAAGAATAAAACCCTTTGTTTTTTAAAAAAATTTTTTGAATAATTATTCATTTTAATAATTTTAATAATTTTGAATAGTTAATGTCGATTGTTTAACCACTGTTTTATTGCTCTCTAAATCTGACTTATTTATAAGTGTATGCGACTTATGACATAAATATTTTCTTAAATATATAGTAATCACTTTCTCGGCCTAATTATATAAAACAACATAGAATTGAACACTGACTTGAGAAAAGTCATATTCTTTCATTGAATACTTCGTTACTACCAAAACAAGTGTTTCTAATTACGTGTTCATGTTCGACGAATCAAAATACATGGAATTAATGTGTTCTCAACATGAGAAAACTCGTAGTCTTTCTTTTTTTCTAGGTACATATAATCCTATAAAAACTCCCTTTTTTCGATTTTTTTAAGTTATGTCAGAAATTTGATCGGCGATACACATTTTTTAATGCAGATTCATATTTGGCTGCTGAAAATACGTCGGATTGGTGTAGTCTGGACCCCAGCAGAATGTTTGTTGTCGACATGTGTTAATGTATGAGACAATGTTTCTAGATTTATAAAGCTAGTCAGACTATTTGTAGGTTTCCATTATTATCCTAGGTTTTTACGATCTGGCTAGAAAACAATTTTGTAATATACATAGAATTTTGCTAAAAGTGTACATTTCTATCAATATTCTGTGAAACGGATATTTAGCCGCTAGAAAAATAGCTAACTCAACCAGCAAATCTCTAACAGGGTAGAAACTAATTTAATTTTTTTACAAACTGTTTATTTTTAGATCTATGATGGGTTTAACGTGTACCTGCAGTAAGATTTACAGTCTTATACTTTGCTATAAAATCTATGATGGAATTGAATTTTTAATATTCAACATTTCAGTAAAATAGTAGAATGTATTAAAATAGTATATACGTTCAAAAAGTTTTCGCGTACCACATGAAATTAAAATAAACAGTTTTTTATCGCAGCAATTGTGTATGCTTCATTGATATCTCTAATACATTACCACATTGACGGCAGCATATTTTTAAACTCGTCCGTTATATATTTCGCAAGCATAAATATAATTTAGTACACAACATAACACACGATTGATGATCACACTCTCTTAGATAGTCGAACAAAATTTATTGGGAGTATATGCCATGAATACATTCCGCAGCATTTTTTGCAAAGCCGCATACTCATTTTCTAAGATCCCTAGCAGAAAAAATGGTTGGATATCGAGCAAATACGTGGTCTTGCTGTAAAATATTAAAGTTGGATCTACGCTGAAAATGCAAGAAATTGAGAGTGGTAAAAATATGGAAATATGTGAATCGACTATGAGAGAGCATGTCCTTTTCCGTGTGTCTACATATATATAAAGTGGCATTAGAGTGAAAGACGATCGAGATCTATATACACAGAAAAATTGCAGAACAAATGGAAGGAAGAAATATAATGGTGAAATAGACTTGGTAAGTTTTTCAAAATCGGGAAAAGGGATACGCATTGTCGCCTTCTGAATGTAGTGGATAATTTTTAAGAATAAAACTCTACATATACTTTGAGTAAAGTCTTAAAATGTTTAATGTATGTAAAGAACAGATATGTACGGTTCATGAAGCTATTGTGATGGACAAAAATGTGGACAACCATACAATAACATTTAAACTAATGGTGACATAAACCGACATATGGAAAGTTTTATCCATTATATGTTACTTCACTCAATAAAAAAAGTAGACCAATTTGTGAATCGAATTCTACCGGCAAAATTATAAAGCTTATTATACGAAATGAAATCAAGCGTCGATATAAAAGCGATCGGCTGTAAAATAGGATTATATCGCGTTCGCAGCAATTTAGCTGAAAATGCAGCTGAACCACGAAGAACGTGAAAAGTTTATTAGGTGGGTAAAGTTTTCCGACTTGAAGTAAAATACAAAAGCATCAGGGCGTTGGAGAAAAACTGGGAGGTCCATTCCTTTTTCCACGTTACCAGGCTGTAGGAAAAAAGAGAAGCACGCGAATCCACGCTATGGTATAGTTGGTTAGAACAGGCGAGGTCACATGGCCATATGATTCATGCAGACGAGGGGTGCAATGAAACTAGTGGACGGGTCGAAATTAGGAACTCTCCGGAAATGACGTGCTACGTAATCTCTATCTATAAGCGTGTGACACGTGCCCATTTTCGGTTTCAAAGATTCCCATCAACGCTTTTCAAACATAACGAAAATACACTCGAAAATTACTAGAATCAACTTCCATTACAATTTAATTAATTTGACTGCAAAGGTGTAAAATGTCTAGTACTTCCTCTTCCGTAATGAAAACTGACTCCAATAATTTTCGAGTACTTGCATACGATGAGCTGGAATTGGGTCGAAGTCACTTATAAATCGATTATTGTGTTGTATTGCAAATTAGATCATGTTCTACATTCTCCGTTACGATATAAATTGAAAACGCCCTAATATATGATGGTTTTAAAACTGAAAAACTGGTTCAAATAAGAATTTTTACGGCATTACAATATGTCATTTCAATTTGAACACACTTCTTTGACAGCAGTCGCGTTTCCAATGCTGTTCACTTTAAATTTTTTATCGACATGTCGTAAATTCTGAGAAGATAAAATGCATCTGTTTACGTATACGCATGCAACTTCAATAAAGACAAAATAGAGACGTCTTTCTATTACATTTCCAAACTAAAAATTCACATTGACTGAAAATAATAAGATGCTATTGAAGGGCACCAAAGGACTGTTTTGTGGTTGGTATTTTTCGAAAAATGAAATTTTGGATATATGAGAATAAAAACGAAAAAAATGATACACACAATTTCACGAAAACGTGGAGATTGCGGCATTCAGTACGTTTTAACACGCCCATGGTAAAACTGTGCAACAGCAAAGAAGTGATAATCCTGTGATATGAACAGTGAAGGTGTGGAATCGTGCTTTTGTTGTTACCATATATTTCAGCGTACTTTTCCCTACGTTTGTAAATTAATAAAGTACAATATCAGGTTTACCCAAGATCTAACGAGGAATTCTACAAAACTATTTATTCCTGGTGTCACCATCGTTTTCCAGAATTGAAGTAAATTTCATAAGGTCAATTGTATAAAAACGTATTCGAATAATGTATTTGCAGGTTTTTTCAAGCAAAAATGTCCATATTTCGAAATAAATGTTAAAATGTTATGTGGACCGATTATTTTTGAATTAGTGTTTTTATTCTCCTGGTCCAGCAGTGACTGAAAACAAATGAACTAAATATAAGAAATTACTAGTCTTAGATCCATACCAAGGATATGTCGTCAATTTATTGTCAAACACTATTTTTATTAGATTTTCCTCTTCGTGTGAACTTTTCTATTAACGCATGCCTACAGCATTTGAAAATATTTAATTCAAAGAAAATCAGCTGGCAATAAAACGTGTGTCCTGAAAACTATTGAAATGCGAGTATCCTATGCGAGTTTTCTAAGACATCTTTATTTTGTTGAAACATGGTTTTATTTTTCTAATTTATATTTAGTCCCACCGTCAACATTGATAATACTTCGACGAGAAAAAATGTAATTTTCCAAGATCTATTCTTTAATGGCGACCTTCGAAATTACATTGTTGCCAATTTAGATTATGATATTCCAGCACCAATATACATTCGACACCAAAAAATTCGAGACATATTCTTGAAGTCCTGTTTTTTTAATTTTGAACTTTAAAGTGACCTTGCCGAAAATTTTCATTATGTTATTCGTAGTCAGCACACAAAAATACGTTTTTCTAATTATAATAAAGCCAAGAGAATCTATAGATAAACAATTAAGTCGATTGGCGCAACAATATCGATCAAAAATACGTTAAATAATAGCACCGATTGGAAAGGTCTACGGATACAACCTATAAGTCTGTAAAAATACAATTTTACGAATACTGTAGATACTTCTTGGACTCTATGAATTGTTTATAAGTTTTACACTTTTAATGAGAGCTAAGTAGATTGCATTCAACAATTGTACAGGGTGATCCAAAAGTCCCGGAACAGCAAAATATCTCAGCGGGAGTGCATTTTCGAGGAAAATGTTTCAGACAAAAGTTTCAGGATTTTTCCCTGGCTATTTAATGGCGATATTGAATTTGACCTTGAACATGACCTTGAAGGTTATTTCAAGGTCAAGTTAATTTTTTTAAATGGGAACCCCTATTTTTTTTCATGGATTCTGAAAGAGCACAAAATTTTACGTCAGAATATGATATGATTGATTTTTCCGGCAAGGTCATTTCAAGGTGAAACTTAAAACTCCCGTAACGGCGAAATATCTCAGAGGGTGTGCATTTCTTTGGAAATTGTTTCAGACAAAAGTTTAAGGATTTTTCCTGGGATATTTAATGGTAGCACAGAATTTGACCTTGAACATGACCTTGAAGGTTATTTCAAGGTCAAGTTTGTTTTTTTTAATAGAAACTGCTATTTTTTTTTCACGGATTCGGAGAGAGCACAAAATTTTACGTCCAAATATGCTATGGCCGTTTTTTTCGGCAATGTCATTTCAAGGCCAAACTTAAAACTCCCGGAACAGCGAATTAACTCAGCAAGAGGCACCATTGAATTTAACCTTGAAAATTACCTTGAGGCTTATTCTAAGCTCAAGACTATTTTTTTTTAATTGGAACCCCGTTTTATTTTCGTAATGTTTCCAGAGTTTCCAGAGTGCAATGCATTATCATTGTTCCCGGATAAAAATATACATTTTTTTTTTACATCCGATACGTTTATAAATACCGTATGTATGGGTAACATTTTTACATTGTTTCCAATGCTACCGCCGGCTTTAGCATTACCCAAGATGTACCGCGTGGAGGTAGCACGGTCGGGTTTACACCTCTTCGGGGTGCTTTGTTCAGGTGGTTCCCCTCGCCGTCACCTGTGCGTGTGCGTGTGCGTGTGCGTGTGCGTGTGCGTGTGTGTGTGTGTGGGTGTCCCCAGACAGTTAAGGCAAGATGGGTATACTAAGATTTTGATGAAATTATGTATCTTACTAAAGCTTATGCTCAAAGTGATTGCCATGAACTTCTTGGCAATATCCCAAGCGATTATAAAAAGTCGAATACGACTTTTTTAATCATATCTGGTTCTATAGCCGCGATCTCATCCCGTATTCGTTGTTTTACTTCCTCAATATTCACCGGTTTCGTTCGATACACTCTATCTTTGAGATAACCCCATAGAAAATAGTCAAGGGGCGTAAGATCCGGAGATCTTGGTGGCCATTCTATTACACCCCTTCGACCTATCCACCGTTCTGCGAATACATCACTCAAATAATTGCGAACATCTGTTGCATAATGGGGTGCTGCACCATCTTGCTGAAACCAAGTCTGATCGAAATCCTCGCCTACAATAACCTGAATAGCAGGGATGATGTCGTCCCTCAACATATCGTGGTATTTTTGACCAGTAAGGGTACCCTCGATGAAGAAGGGCCCAACTACCGCATTGTTTATAATACCTGCCCATACGTTTACTTTTTCAGGATATTGAGTAGAACGACTATCGACCATCCAATTAGGATTGGTTTCACTCCAATAAGACATGTTATGTCTATTGATTGCCCCATTTAAGAAGAATGTAGCTTCATCAGAAAATACGATGCGATTCAAGAAACCGGCATCAGCATCTATTCGATTCATCATTAATTTCGCAAACTGTAGGCGTCTATCAGGATCGTCTTCATTCAATTGTTGTACGAGTCTAACTTTGTATGGGTGAAATTTT